>NDXB01014140.1:23555-90537 GCA_002631895.1 Agapornis roseicollis
CCCCCCCCCCCCCCCACTATAGAAGGGGGTTCATAGGCCCAGACTATGAAATTCTTTATTTTAAGTTTTTTAAAGTTAATTGAATTTTTTTCTAGAAATGAGTGCTGGTAACCTGTCCATTAAAAACCATTATTAGTACTGCTGCATTACTGGTTTTCAGGTATTAATTCTAAAGAGGTTTTGTAAAGAGCAGATGTGGTTAAGTGGAAAATGTTGATTTGTTTGAAAGGAATGCTCACCTTCTGACATGCTGCCTACACTTCAGAGGTACAGGAAACACTTCCCAGTGCTGTTGTTACCAATTCATTTTCATGGTAAGAGTCCTTGTAGTTGGCTCATGGCTTCTAACAGACTTCAGACCCGTCACTTCACCTTGCTGAAAGAAAGGCTTTGGTTTTATGAATGTTTGAACCATCACAAGTCACTAAATAAGCAATAGCAGTATCACTGGAAGTCTTTTTGCTTTACATGTACAAGTATCTTGCAACAATATGGAGATATTTTTCTGACTGACCAGCAAATGTCGTTAGCTGTGGATAGGTTTGTGTTGAGTTTACAGCCATGGAAAATTTAGTGTCTCGTTATATATCGCTGTTTTTGGACAACATCTTTTATGGATATCATGCTGTTGGATATTTAATCTGCTGTGGAGACAGACAAATTTAGGAGAAGTGACTTTAATCTCAGAAGAACATGTGTTGATTGGGAGAGTTAGTTCAGTTTGTTTTGCTAATCACCAGCCCTTAGAAGTGGGATTAAGTTTAGTGCAGGACAAAATGAAACATTCAGTTTGTTTTCAGAATGGGGTCACGTTGCTTGTCTCTTCAGCCTCCATCTCAGTAAAATAGTAGAAAGTATAATTGTTTCATATTTCAGTTTTATCTTCTGAAGAATGGGAGTTACAGTTACTTGTGCAGGCCATAATGTCAGCAGTGGCTTTTTGGCATTCTTGATTAGTAGATGTTTACTACACTGTATCTGACTTGTTTGCGTGCCCATGCCCGTAATTCTCATATGCTTCTTTTGTATTTTATTTTATTTTTTTTTTTTTACCCTTGATTTTATTTATTTAGTAATTCCATCGGGCAGGTAGCTGAGTAGACTGCAGTCATGCAGACTTGGCTTGTGCATGTAGTGTTAGTGATGGCAAGGGCCAGCCTTAGATGTGAAGGCAAGGAAATATTCCTTAGTAGGGAGCTTAAAAAAAGTCTCTTGCTTCATTAAAATGTTTCCCAGTTCTGTGTGAAGAGCATGCATGTATGAGCACTGTTCACTTTCCAAAAATGGCAGTTGAAGGCTTTGTACTAGACTGAACTATAGTCAGAGTACTCAAATTCCCCCATGTCCCTAGAGAATACAAATTGTTTCACCAGCAAATACGTAGGGTGGCTTAAGCTTATTCTGTTGAGCTACGGGGTATATTTCAGAATTTGGGAGATCATTTTTATGGAATAGATAACTGAGAGAGTTAGCATTCTTGCTCAGATAATGCACTATTTATTTTGGAAGGGAATTTCCCATGACTAAATAAGAACAAGATGTTTGACCACCATCTAGGGAGGAGACTGTTCGGTCAGCACAAAATTGAAAGAAAAAAGTCAGAAGAGACAACTGACCATTCTTAAGTAGTGTTTGAAATGTTTTCATGTTTCTTTTGGGCTTTAATTATACTGCAGATACATGGCAAGAAGAAAGACCAGAGATTTTGTTCTTTTCTTGGAAGTATAGCTTTATCACATTGTTGGGAATTTATAGCCTAGTAATATATAGTGTTTTTTCCATTCCTGTTTTTTGCAATTGGTTTGCACAGCCTCATAGTTTGGCAGCTGAGAGCTCACTTTTTCATGATTTTTTTGGCATGAAAGGGTTACTGTTCACATTTCCTGTGTAATTCCTTCTGATCTTGCTGGGCTGTAATTACTTTCTTGATGTTAAACATTCCCAGGCTCCTATAACCTTCTAGCCTGCTTACACTGGCCAAGTTTGTCCCAGGTGATCATGTGGGCGAGCCTCCTGTTTTTGAGGATAAAAATCTCTCCTTCCTGTGGAAGATAGGCTGCATACTCATTCCTTTGCTGTGCAATCCCAAGAGAAATCTTTTTAAAAATAATAATAAGGTAACACATCACTCTTTCAGAGTCAGATTTAGCAGCCAAATAGATGACAAATCAAACGTGTGGGCTTAGAATTCGCTGAATCTTTGTTGAATGACTGCTAGAGCATATTAAAGATTATTTTTTCTTAATACATTTGGAAAATAGGTTATGATATAAAAAAGACAGATTTTGACTGTAGCTTCTTACTTTTGACTGTATAATTGGCAAATCATTTAAAGCTTGCTTGAATGTAGAACTACTTAGTTGAGCCGCTAGGATTCTTTTTTTTCCTTTTGAATTCTTTGCAGTAGCTGTGACTCTTTCAAAAAGGAGAGGCTATTACTCAGTTCTTCTTTCCCATGTAGTTCAGTTGTCCTGTATGTCTTCTGATTTTCAGTTTGTGGTATATAAGCAGTAAACACAAGGTATTATTTGTTTTTAAATAAAAGTGACTGCATACTGCTAAAAAGTGTTGGCTTCAGAGGTGTGAGAACTGAAGTGTTGTATTCTGTGAAGACACTGAAATGTCCTATGTACCACTGCTCAGCAGCTCTTCAGCTTTAATCTGGAGGAGCCACCTGTAAGAATGCAAGTGAAGTTTGCTTTTCATGACCTTTATGCTGTTTTCTCACAGTGCCAAGAAAGATGCAAGATGGTGATGGCAGGATTTTTTTTAGGGTATAAGGAGTTGTAATGTGCTGATATACTGTGTTGTTACTAACAGTGTAATGTCAAGAGAGAGTAGCTGGAGGTTTTGTGCACCATCGGTTTAAGAAGCCCAGATTCTGGTACTTCATTCAAGAGTGATCTCATTAGCTTATTGTCCTGCTACAGATGGTTTTGTTTGTTTGTGGTTTTTTTTTTTTTTTCCTCCTAATCCTTGTTTTTTTACTTTTTGTTTTTATTNAAGCCCAGATTCTGGTACTTCATTCAAGAGTGATCTCATTAGCTTATTGTCCTGCTACAGATGGTTTTGTTTGTTTGTGGTTTTTTTTTTTTTTTCCTCCTAATCCTAGTTTTATTACATTGTGCTTTTAATTGGCCACTTTGTGAAATTCTCAGGCTGCAATATTGTACTGTTTTGTTTAGCTATGGTATTGTGCTTGCAACTCAGATGCTCAGAAGTCTTCCCAGTAACTGACCGACTGACTGAAGTCTTGTGAATGCATAGCTGCGTTTGAAGCTCAGTGTGTTTATACTTGGAAGAAAATGTTATGTAGGTAATAAATTGTAGTGGTTTGAGTTCTATGGTTATTTTAATTCTCATACATATCAATGCCTGTGCTTTACTATATAAATAGAAGTTAGAGCAGTTGGTGTGCATATTGTTAGTGTACTGCTGTGCTAGTGAAGGATAGGAAAAATACAATTTAATGAAAATGTCTTCTTAATTTTTATCAGGAAGTCTTCTTGAATTTGATGACTTAATTATAATTGGAGTGCAGTCAGTATGCTGCCCAATTCTTAATTGCATAATCTGTCATATAACTGGGAACATGGCTGTCAGATACGCCTGTTTTTGTTGTTGTACCCAGAGGTTCTTGTAATATTTTTCAGCACACAGAAGTCTGGCCTTTGCATAAGCTGTTTATACAATAGTCTTGTGTAAAAAAAATGTGAAGCACCAAGTAAGAGTATAACTGCACAGAAAGAAGAAGATACCACTGATGTCTTGCAATTAGTGTTCCTTTGTCGTTTTATCACGGCCTTCATGTGATCTCCAGGTACCTGAGATTTTGTAGGAAACTTCATATGAAGAGGGCTGATCTTAACGCATTCACTTGGGTGTCAGCTAAACACATAGCAAACACCCTAGGTTTCCAGTGCAATAAAGTGCAGCAGGGTAGTGCTTTGGTTAACGTTTTTCTCAAAGCAGGTTACTTTTGTCTTTATACTAAGAAAACACTGATGAATTTAGTGTTAGTTGAAAGTGAGTGCAACTGTTCCAAAGCCTGCTTTCTGTGTAATTCGATGTATAGATCATCTTTCCTTTCTGTTTTCCTGTTTAATTTTACTCCTGCTCAGATGAAGACAGTGAGGAATTACACTTTACGTTGTAATTAAAGGTCACCTGTTTTGAATTTACTTTGTAAAGTGCTTAGAATGTAACTGAACTGACTCTCCATTATGAATTTCACCTTTGCAGTGGAAAATACCCTTCGTACAAGAAAAAATTACCCTTGTACCTTTCATACAAGAAAAAAATTTTTCTTGCATGAAAAATACAGTGAGTTCAAGTCCTATGCAAATTACCTCCTGGTTTTTGTGTAGAAGGCATTGCTGGATGTAAACTGGTACTGTTCTTGTGTTCGTGTACACATTGATCTTCTACTGGTTTAACTTAAAATTCTTCTGGATTTAGATGTCTCTAATGTATTGGAAACAAGGTGATGCATGTAGCTCTGATGCAAGGGAGAACTGGATTTAATCTAAATATATTTAGTAAAAAATTTTGTTTTAAAAAGCTACTATAGAATTAAGGAATTACTTGAATTAGGTTATCTTTTAAGCTTTCAGACAATGTAGTCAACTGTGGTTTTATATTCAGAGTTCTACAAGTTCTGTCTTTGAGAAGACATGTAAATTACTGTTATGACAAAATGCATAAATATGTCTAGGAATTGATAGTAATTAATTCATTTCACTTATCTAAGGAAAGATTAAGTGCCTCAGTTTGAAACTGGCTATAAAAAGTAACGTAAACAAATTTAACACACATCAGGTATCGCACATTTTGTAGAACTACAGACGCTTTTTTTTAAATGCAGTGGTTTCTCACTTTCAGCATTCACAAACTGAAGTTTAATCACAAAGCGCCTCTTGACTGGATTTAGAGCACCTCTTGACTAGATTTTTAAGGGCAATTTTTATGTCCCTGGCTCTCTTGAGTGACTTGAACTACATATAAGAAAGTATTAAGTACTACTAACATACTGATTAGCACTTGAACAGAATTATGTTATTTATCACTGGTGTGCAAAAATAAATGATTGAGTTTTCTTAGATTTGTCTTGGTTCAAAAGATGCTGTGTATCAATTCATAGGAGAATCTCACAACATGTATTAATTGTGCAACTGTGTTTCAGGATCTTTATTCTAGAAAAGATACTGGATTTGATGGGTTGCTAACATGACAGTCCCACAACATGGACTTCAAAATAGATGTACTTTGAAGAGGCTGACCTTGAGTATCAACCAGTTTTCCAGGGCTCTCCTATGTTCCAGGCTAGGCTTTCAAGGAAACAAATGTTTCCTTAAGTCCAAGATTGAAATTTTGATACTAGTCTTGATTGCTTTTCTCAGGATTTTAAGATTCACCATCTACAGCTAAGACTGCCATTGACTTTCACATTCCTGACCAGTTCTTTCTTTAGCTTCCCCTGTCATCATATTTGCCCTCTGAAAACATTTAAGCCTTATTATAAATGCTTGCAGCATGTAGTAGGATCATGTTGGAAAGTAGGAAATGCTGGAAAGTTAAGCAATGCACTACATTTTCCTGTTCTTGGTAGGAAATAAGGTTTTTACAACCCAAATGTTAGAGGAATGAAATACTCTCCTGCTGTTGTTGCCTGAAAATGAAAATGTTTGTCATAAAAGCTTGAAAATGTTCTTGAAATATTAATGGAAACAGTTTTCTTAGTTTGTCAAAAATGTATATGAGGAAGAAAAGAGGAATAGAGCAGTTTGTCAGACTGCATAGTTTCTAGTTGAGACAAAAGTCTCTCTTCTGTTACACTACCCACTCAGAATTGCTTGGTTTGAGCACTGCTTTTAAGGAGAAAAAGCAGGTATCCTGGGTAAAACTGCCATCTTTTGTTTAAAAAATGAAATGGGTATGATTTGTGTAGCTTAAAATTAGATAATATTCAGCTGACAAAAGTAACTGCGCATTAAAGACTTGGACCTGAAGACAGTAATTTCAGCTTAGATAAGAATCTCCAGCTTTATAACTTAGTTGGTGGACTGTTGTCTTGGACCTGGTGATCTACAGAAACTCCTAGCTTCTGTATTATACCCATTGAGAAAGAAACAATTTGTTGTTTATCTGAAATGATTGAAACCGTGGCATGTGAACATATTTGTTACTGAATTTCAGGTGCCATTGGTTTGTTCTGGAATGGGAAACAGAAAGTTTGGGGTACTGGAGTGATAATTTTCCCACTTATACCTAATATTTAACAGTTCCAATTTTTGTTTCTGATTGATTCAGATATTTTTGAAAGTATCATTTTTCCGAGTTCACAAAGCATGCATCCAGCTTATATGCATTCACTGGATTTGTACTAAATAAAATGATTTTTGAAGGGAGAAAACCTCTGTAAACACCCTCTCTGCAAGTTATTTGCAGTAGTATAACAAGCAGAATCCCAGGTGTCTCTTATTTCTGACCATTTATAATAAGCAAGTTCAGTGATGGAAATAGCTTACCCTCACTGACTAATTTAAATATCTTCTGTGCCCCATAGATAAATAAAGGAAAAAAAGATACCTGATAGGCTTTGCTAATGTGAAGTTTTGCTGCCTGGTTTAGAGACTACTGTTTAGCAGGCAAAGAAAAGTGGATGAAGTGTAATAACAGACGTGCTGACTATTTTCCTTTTTTTTTTGGTGCTAAGAGATGCAGCATCATGACGTTTTCAACATTTGAGGTGAAGTACCCCACACACCACCACCCCCACTCCCACCCCATGTGATTTTTTTTTTTTAAGCTCTGCCTATATTTTTAAGGCTTTTTAATTGTATGGTGTTAGATGGCCAGTCATGAATATAGAGAACTTTAAAAGATACTTCACGGTTTGCAAGAGGTTAGGAAACACAGAATCATAGAATAGTTAGGGTTGGAAGGGACCTTAAGATCATCTGGTTCCAACCCCCCTGCCATGAGCAGGGACACCTCACACTAAACCATGTCAGCCAAGGCTTCATCCAACCTGGCCTTGAACACCGCCAGGGATGGAGCACTCACAGCTTCCTTGGGCAACCCATTCCAGCATCTCACCACCCTAACAGGAAAGAATTTCTTCCTTATATCCAATTTAAACCTCTCCTGTTTAAGTTTGAACATAAATACAAGACATTCTTTTTAATATAAATATGTTTATGCTATGTAGAAAAAGTCCTATTCTTGCCATCTGGTCTGTTGCCTAAAGTAGTTTTACGCTTTCTGTGTGATCTGCTAAATGTATATATATTGGAGGCTTTTTTAAAAATCCTATCCAAAACCATGCAGTTCAGAATCTTAGGACTTTTTCTTCCATCTGTATAAAATTCATTTGGTTTCTACTCTGTGGATTTTCATCATCTTTAAATACAGTAGGTATTACAGCTATCACAGTGGACAGTTTTGCAAATACTTACAGATTGTGTTTGTATGTAACCTGGAATATTGAAAAAATTATTTAACCTATGTATCTTTAAAGGTCAGTGTCACCAATGGAAATACCTATTTTATTAGATTAATCAAAGGACTGTGGGTTTAAGTGGAACTCTTTGTCATTGCCATTTCATGGTTTTTTTTTTTAAGATTAATTCAGTTCAAACTTGCAGCATGATCAGTGACATTTACATGCTATGGATCATGAGGCCTGCATGCAGTAAGTGAATTTACACAGATCAGAAATATCAGTGGAAGAAAAGTGGGAAATGTCTTCAGCAGTTTTCACCATTATTTTTCTCTCCCCTTCTGTGCTGTAAAATAAGTTGGGCTGGAGGAATAAATTTTTGATGCAGAAGATGCAGGTTGTTGGCTTGTATCCAGCACACATGTAAAAAATAAAAGGTTTAAGCTAATCTTAAGTTATTTCATTATTAGTTAAAGGCAAATGGGCTTTACAGAGAGAAAATTAGTGTAATAGAGATAATATGCGACGTTTTCTGCTTTGCTGTAAGGGAAGCATTGATTTTTATTTCTGCAGAAATGCATTCGCTAATGTTCATTTTGTATTAAAACTCTTACCTAAATCTTCTGGGATATCATGTTCTTTGTCAGTGTGTAGATTTCTGCTATTTAATGCTAGTTTTTAGAGATAAAGCAAAATCACTAATCAAAAAAAGCCCAGACCAAATCAGAGCTCTGTAATGAAAGTGATACTGGACTGAAATAACTTGTATGTTAAAACATTTTTATGAGTGTCTACTGGAGAACCTCTGTGAAAACTAAAATGTCACAACAAAACCATACAGATTTTTCTGTGGTCTTGTATATTAAACATATTGTTACCTACATTAACAATTCTCACAATTCAGAAGACAGGTAGAGTGGTACTGTGCCAGTGTTTTAACTGGCGAAACATATTGGAGGTTTTTATAAATGTAATTCACATCCTAGAAACATGAGTAGTTCCTTAAAACTTGTTGTGTACTGAATAAAGCAGAAGTAGGACAATTCAGCTTGTTGTATGTACAGGGAGTTTGTGCTGATAGATCAGGTGGCCACTGATCAATTTCTGAAGCTTTTTGAATACCTGTTCATACATAAATATGCATCAGTTTTCTAACAAATAAGAGCCATATTATTCTAGTTGATTCTGTGCAGGTTTTCTTTCTGGTGTGTGTAGAATAAATAGTGCAGATGTGTTAGGAACTGTGACCTAACTTTACATGTTCAGAAGCAAGAACAAATTCTGCATGCACATATCTCCTACTTCACTTTTTAAAAGAGAAGCAGACTTTAAAAACAAGGAATACTTGAGCATAAGAATCTGACTAACTTTACAATTAGTTGTTCATTTAGATACACCAGAGCAGTTCTTCTCTTAGGAAATGCAATTTATTTGGTTAAAACAAGGTAAGAAGGGGAATGAAGTTAGCAATACAGTTTAAAGAATGGGGAGTTGATGATGACAAGCACTACATAGCTTCAAGACAGTTAGTTAAGGAGGTAAATACATTAATAAAAACTTGTGGGCAGTAGGGTACAATAGAGTTCTTTAAATATAGAGGTTGTTGAAGGGTATAAAAGCTTAGTAATAGAAGTCCTATAATGGGCAAGGATGGTAAATTTCTGCTATGCAGAAAAAGGCATAAATACTCAATAAATACTGTGTTCTGTATTCAGAAAGAGGCTGGATTATGATTTTACGTCTCACCTCCTCCATCATTAGTGATGGAAAGAACATATTATCACTGTACCAGCAACTATTAGTGTAAAATGTTTTTAAATCTGCCTCACTGACATCAACAGATGCTAAAAGAAAAGCTTAGAAGCTATATGAAGTATTAATTTTGAGTTTTAACAAATCATGGATCAGTAGAGGAATTCTGGAAGGCTGGAGGGAAAGGGAAACTAATATGCTCAATTTTATAAAGTATATGAGCACCTTGGAAAGGCATAGTAGTATGCTGTCAGTGAAAAATTTTAAGAGGAATTACATAATTCAAGTTGATCTGACTGGACAAGTCAGGCACAACCTCATACTGCCGCATGGGGTTACTCCATGGGAAGGTGCTTGCCTGTGCCTTCAGCCTTACTGAGTTTCACAGATTCCTGGTAACTCTTTCCTCCAGCCTCTCTAGGTTCTTTTGTTTAGAGGCCCTGCCCTCCAGGTCCCAGTTTTGTATCAACTGCACATGTGCTGGCAGTGCACTGTATTGCATTATCCAGGCCATTAATAAAGATATTAAACAATGTTGGCCTCAAGATTGAACCCAGAAGCATGCCCCTGGTATAAGTGATTGCCAGTTGAGCTTTATACCACTGATCACCACCACACTTTGGCCTGATGGTCCAGCCAGTTTTCCATGCACCTTCTCATCCAGTGCATATCTTGCCAATTTGCGTGCAGGGATATTATAGGAAACCATGTCAGAGACCTTCATAAAGTCAAAATAAACAGCACCCACTTTCATGATTTTATGCACAGCACTAGCCATCTCATCACAGAATGTAGTTAGGTTAGTTAGGTATGATTTACCCTTGATAAATATGTGCTGGCTGTTCCCAGTCGTTTTGTCCCTGACATGGCTGAAAATAGCTTCAGGGAGGCTTTGCTCAATAACCTTGCTGTGGACTGAGATTATGACGACCAAATTTTGTATTTTGCCATAATGTAGGATTTAGTGCCTCTGTTAAAAAAAAAAGAATAGGTGTTTGGTTATTGAATTACCCTAAGTGAGCAGAACTTCAGTGTCAGAATCTGAAGACTTGACAGTACAGGTGTCCCACAGCATGTTTTTTATGGGAAATAAATGAAAAGGTACTCTGCGTCAAACCACAAAACCCTAGTTGCGTTAAAAGCTTGGTCATGCTTAATTGTTTTTCTCTTGAAGTACTAATTTAGTTTGGTCTTGCTTAGTTTGAGATTTAACTGAATGAATTAGGAATACAAATATCCTTAGGAACAGAAGGCAAAGCTGGAGGCCCGTAGAGAAAGAAGAATGTTCCCAGGGTTAGCATAGTGTGCACACCACAGCTGGTTGGTGGACAGTGGCCAGGAATAATTTTGACATGTTTATTTCACATTTTTTCTCCATGAACATGTTTTAAGGACACTTCATTAAGTATGGCTGATAGTCTTTGAAGCTCTGCACCTTTAACATTTTTCAAACAACAGAGTAGTGGATACAAAAATGAAAGTTACATTGGCAAGGACTATTTGCACAATGAAAACAACACAAGATAAGCGAACTAAGGCAGTGAGCTAGGACAGGTTAGGCTTTATTCTTTTTTGTATGTTTATCTGTGTGAAGGTTTTTGTAATGAGAAGGTATATTTATTGTGCTGATAGACAGTAGTAAATCCTGTAAAAAAGGTATAATTTAAGTAAATCGTAGTATATATGGATATACACTTTTGTCTTGCAAAGGTTCTGTGTACTCCTTGGTGAACGGTATGCCAGTTTGAACAGCCACTATTTTATGTTGCTTCTGGATGCTAATCAGTCAAGCAGCGTCAGCAGATCTGGATAAGCTTATGGAATATTTTTGTGTATCTAAATTTTACAGTTGGTATTAAGAAATGTGGTTATATGAGATTGGATAGAGAATATACTGTTTTGTATTCTGTCTGTTCTTAAAATAAGCAATATATCAGTCACTTTGGCCCTGCAGTTGCTTTGTCAGTTAGGTCAGATTACTGGGATCTCCCAACCAGAAAACTGGGGTATTCCATGTAGGAAAGTCCATTGAAGTGGTGACAGTCCTTTCCCAGAAAATGAGAGGAGTGTGACTGAGCAAAGAATGCAGGCAAACAGCTGGATTTCTCTGCTGGGGTCTGTATGAAATAGTTTGAGCACAGCAGCAGGAAGGGAGGATGCTACTCAGCACACAGCTGGCCAATTGCTTCTCTTGGTGCAGTGTTAACAAGGGTTCTACAGCTGTGTCTGTTTCTTTGGCTGTGGAAGTTGAAGTGCCCTTAATTTTGCAAGATAATTTTGACTTCATTAGTTGTGTGTTGGGAATTCTTTTAATCTACAAGTGTAAAATGTATGCAATATTCTTTAATGCTTAAGGTACTTACTATGACAGAACTTACATAAAATGTGACCTTTTCAGTTTTGCACTAAACCCAGAACTCCTGAGTTTTATGAGGGTGTTTCAGTGAGATTATGATCTGATTTGTAAACTAGTTTGATGATTCTTCCAATATAGAACAGTTCTTTACATGCTTAGAAGGCAGTAAAAGTGGAAGCCATACAGGATTTAACTTGCTTATGCCAGTCATTGTATTTTTACAGGGTTTTTTAGTGTGTCCTGTTAAGAGCATATTCCTTTCTGGTGAGTAAGATCGTGTTTGGCAAACATAGGATTTAATTCATAGTTGGGCAATGTTTATAATGCTCACCATGATTAAGAAAATCCAACTACTATGTTTACATCTCTGGTTTTAAAAGTCTGTGTGTTCTTAAAGTGTCCTGGGCATGCAGCTTTTGAGAAAAAAAGGGTGCTTACCCCTGAAACACAGTGTAGGCTAGCAATGATAGAGGCAAAGTTTGAGGGGAGAATCAGTGTAGCACCAGAAAAGTTGAACAGTTCTTTGTACAGCTGACTATTTGTCTGGTGTATTTTTCAGTACAGGGCAGTCTGCTAGCACCAGCTGTGCCTCACAACAGTTACACATTCTCAAGTGGATACTTCTTCTGTAGAATTTACAGGTTATTTTTGAATTCAGCTGAAGTAGGCCTTTTCCTTCAGTGTAACAAACTAAATATTTCAGTGTGTAATTTGTATTAAGAGCTTTTTTCACTGAGAGAAATTAGGCCTTAGAATCTAGTATGCTTTGCCTGGTTTTAGGCATTGTGCATTATTTTCTTTTTTTTGGCCCTAATACTACTTTTCTCTTTGTTGTTTCTTTAACTTTTCAGAAATGTGTGTGTTTCAGGTGAGCCCTTTGGGGGGGACTTTCTCTTAAAAGTCAGTAGTTGATATGTGATTTTAATTTTAACATCTTGGAAAATACATGTTAGCTTAGCTCATTTGCTGCTGGATCAGTCACAGTCGTAGGTTGGCCTTCTCACTGTGTCCTCTATGCCATGTTATACTAAGCTTCTTATTTATTTATTTCTAGTTCTCAAATACTTGTTTTACTTCAGTCTGCAAATAATACAATTGAAGTTATTTTTTGAAATGCAGTATAATTTTTTGCACTGAAGATATTTCTGCACAGACATTATAAATGTCAGAATGTAGCTTTCTGACTGAAAGCTCTCTAGTTGACTTTTTAAGAAACTCTGTAGCTTACTTAATTTATTTAGTAAAATGGCAAAATTTAATACTATGCTCAGGTTTGCAGCTGTAAAATCAAAAGAAATTCCATAATTTGAGTCAGAATTCCAAAGGAAATTCGCTGTGCAAAAGTTTGGAGTGTTTTTTTGCTTTTTGTCAGCTGTTGGTTAACTTTCTGCTAAGTAGAACAGTAACAACATGCCTGAACTTTATTAAAATAACAAAACCCCTATACAAAATCTTTCCTGAATGACACAGTAAGTTTTATCTGAGGGATTCAGGTTAGTGTGCAAATAACCTAAAATAGTCAGAATAAGTGTTTAGGGATCGATTGTTTCTTGTTCAGCGGTAAGTTAAGGACTAGCTATGACATTGTGAAGACTTTAGTGCCACGTTTCAGACTTAAGTCAGTCAGATTGTGCAGGTGAATGTATTATGCACTAGTCTTAATCCTTAAATTATTAATGGAATTTTTTAGGGCTCTGTTACCTGAGACATTCAAATATGTTTTGACCATGTGTGAGTAAGTTCTAAGGTATCAAATATCTCTAAAATATGTCAGGACTACCAAATTAAGAAAACAGAACACTTGCTCTCCTTTCAGCATTGCAGTCCTGACAGGCTGTTTCTGTAGCCTAAACTAATAATTGACAGAATCTTAAAACTTCATTTTTAGTGGAAAATTGTCATTAGACTATCAGTAATAACTTATTCATCAAATGTAAAAGTTGAGGGAAATGGAAAAAATATGTCCAAATAATGGTTTTTTTTTGATCTTTCCTTTAGTCATCTTTAATTATTTTGGTTGGTACTTCTGGTGTACATTAACTTATTGTACTCTTTGAAATAACATGTTTATCTCTAGTGTAAGAGCAAGTAAATAAAAAGTGTATGTGGAAATTTGTTATAAAATATCTTTGTTCTCTGTTACTTAGTCAGATTCTCTTTAATCCTTCAGCATAGCATAAAATACGTGAAGGGTTTTTTGAAGACATATTCTGAAGTGTGGCAAGAGTATTGCAACAGGATTTGCTGGAGCAATCTGTTCTCTGTGCATTGACCCAATGTTACTGTGATTTGTCAGGCTATCTGTTGTTGTCAAGTGGCAAATAAAATTTGATTTCTGAAAGGTAGTTGTTGAAGTCGAAGGTTTTCCAGATCCACCTGAGCAAAGCCCTAAGCCCAGTGTTGACCCTTCTTTAGGTAGGAAGTTGGATGGGGTGTCCTAGAGCAGTCCCTGCCAACCTGAATGATGATGTGAGTAGCCATGTACATGATTGCACATGCCTGTCTGATGCTATGATGTTTGATTGTAAGTGCAATGAAATTGCTGATTAGTATTTGCGATATTGTTTATCTGAGAATAAAGCTAATGTACTGCAGCAGATACATAGTGAAGGATAAATTATGTATTCTGTCTTTATTAGCCTGAAACAGTCACTAATTATGAACAACAGCAAAGTCAGAAAGTCTCACAGTTTAATCAGGTATTGCAAATTGAAAGCCATAATGGTGTACTGCAGTTCCACTGTGAATGACATTGCATATTGCTGGCAGAATTGTAAGATACGTAGATATCCTGTTTTATGAAACCGCATTTTTGAGAATCCTGGCAAAACTTCTTAGCAGTTTGTAAACAAGCAATAAATTAATGTTTAGTTTAAGACCATGATAACATGGTGGGAACTGCAGAACAGGAGTAGAAGGAATTGTGAAGTTTGAATTTTAAAGTAAATTCTGGACTAGCTATTGCCAAATAAGCATACTAGATGTTTCTGTGCCTTGGTTTGTTTTTGTTTTGTTGTGATTGAGGTTTTTTAAATGAATTCATTTGAATTTAAAATAGAACTGTTGACGGCAGAGATTTCATGTAATAGCTTACAAAAATAAAATTAGTAGTTTGCATTTTCCAGAACTGTTGTTTCCAGCAGCCCCGAGAATGAAGAACAAAATGTAGTGATCTGTATTCATTCATCATTTCACAGTTACTTTCACAACAGATCCAAGACTGTGTTTTAAAGTCAGAAGCTTTGACCTTTTGATACAGAATAATAGCAAAGATGTGTATACAGATGTGGAACTTATAAAGGACTCCAGGTCACAGAATTCAAAGCAGTACTACTATGAAGGTATTTACTAAGGAAAACGTAAAATGACAATCTATCATTTTAAATTGGAAAGCTGAAAAAAGAAGTTATTTTTTGGCATTCTGTGAATAGCCTAATACTAGGCGTAACAGCAACTGTGCTGCTACTTGCTCTTCTTTTTTCAGTGTTTCAGAATGGAGTTGTTTTCTCAAATGGAAAATAGGTGGAGTTATTTGCAGTTATAAAATCTGTTCAACTACGATTTATTTAATACACATAAATTTCATGAAATAAAGAATCAGTGTTGCTTTTTCTTTAGCTTTCTCTTCTGCCAGGTGTCCTTTTGAGAAACTTAGCTTTTATAAATTCTTTTGCAAGTCCTCCAATTTGCTGTCTTGGAGATAGTTATAGTCTAAAATAAGAATTACTGAGACCATATGCTTGGTTGTCAGCAATAGTAAAAAATTTGTGGAACATCTTAATTTCTTGCAGTATATACACTGTATTTATTCAGACAATTGAAGAACCTCAGAAGTTTATTTCAAAGGATTTACCTCCTCAAGAAAAAGAAGTACTTTACATTTGCTTTTTATTTTAAGCTAGACGTTGAAGCTGCCCTGTGTTGTTTCATACATAAGCTGTTATTATCAGCAACATGTTACTGAAAGCAGCATAGAACCTGTCATGTAGGCACAGTTCCACTCTGACAGATGGGCATGGTGTAGGCATGCCAGCCAACCATTCTGTCTTCACCTAACAAAGTATGAAGGGAAGAAATTTTGTCCAGGATTACCACTGTGGCATTCAGTGCAGTGTAAGGCTTTGAGTTCAGGAAACGTGCTCAGACTGGTCCATCTCATAGGATGACGAAAAATTTAAAAATAGCCTGGGTTTTAGGCTCTGCTAGGTTTGCACTGGGAAAAGGGACCAGTTGCAGTGGGGCTTCTTGTTTCTTTTGGCTGACTGTTAAAGTCACCTCATAGGCACAGCCAAAAGAATTCTGCCACTGACACACATTTGTCCCTGATTAATTACCTAAGTATGGAAACAGAAGCACAGTTGTTTTTTTCTCTGTGAGAAAGCTGTTGTTTGTGGCTACATGCATCTCTCTTCGGATATAGATCTGTGAGGATCTACTGATGTAGGATGAAGTCCTAGTGTTAAAATAAGATTTAAAATAGAAAACTTTGTATGTGAATAAATCGGATTTCTGTGACTGAAGGTTTGGATAGGGATATGCAGAATAGTTTTGCAGGTTTTCAAAAATATGTATCAGCTGTTGCTTGGTGATTGGGGTTACGGGTTTTGGAGAGTTCTTTATTTTTCAAAGAAATTGCCTTAATGCCTTGTGCTTGATTTTATAAAATAGCCAAGCACTGCAGGCCTTTGGCAAATGTACTTGCTTGAGTAAATGCTTTTGTGTGTTACATTACTCAGTCTTTATGTCTATCAGTTTTACTTTTCTCAGGATATTTGTGTAGCTCCAATGTTTTAATCTTTCGTTTCAAGTCTAACTCAGCCTTTAAATACCAACAGGTTTTGCTAACTTTCCTGGAAGTTATGCTGATATGATTCATTCATGCTTTCTGGGGAACTTGGTTTCCATTGAGAAGTTTCTAAATTTTGGGGAAATAATGTTTACATGGCGCTGTCACTTACAAGATGGCACAGTATGTGAAAGAACAGGTGTGAAAAACTAAGTGAATATAATTGCTTTTGTACTATAAGTGGACATTTTGTGGGCCTCTGTTAGAACGTCTTTTTATAAACTGTACTAAGTATTTAATTTTTCTCTAATATGAATGTTTTCCTTCTGAAATGAAATTATGTAATAATATTTGACTAACACTTCTTTACATGCCTAGTTTTAAATTAAAATTCATAATTAAGCTTAATATGAAATTACAAGATTTGATTTAGTGCTTTCTTCCAGTACCAGAACTAATGTTCACTGCATTAGAAGGTGCAGTCGTCATTGAGAAGCTTTGTTCTTTTAACAAAAGGTACCAAAAATAAATTCAGTTAGGGTCATAGTGGTTTAGTTTAATACTGTTTTGATAATAAGTGCTGTAATTACTTTCAGATAGCTCTTCCTTCCCAGAGGATGAGATTTTTAGTTTTGATGTCTGCTGAAAGCATGAGAATGACAGTAAAATTAATGTCATAACCTTTACAGCCTACTTATCGTTTTCTATGTAGTATCCTAAAGGATTTTGTGTAATGTCTAAAATAAATGTCTTGGTATGCATAAGCATCAAATTAGGTTAATTGGGTTCACCTGATACTCAGTCTGTCTTTCAGGACACCAATTTCATGTAAAAGACCTGTGGGTATCTTTCTGTGAAAATTACTTTTAAATTATTACATGTATATGCTCTGCTTCCTTTAATTGTTAAAGACCAATTTACAGTGTAGGCTTTTTTCCCATTTATTGATATTTTTGCTCCTTCTGGTTGAAAATTCATTTATCTTTTCATTCTGCAGTAGCATAAGGAGTAGTATAGGCATGACAGACTTTATTTTGTGGCATTAAGATAATTTTTACTTTTTAATTCTAACTCCGCTTGAAATTTTTCTAATAGATTTAATTTCTGAGCAGTGAGCAGCAGATTTAGAGAGAACTGTTTGGAGTGCTGAAGTACTGCGACTTGAATGATTTTATTTTTTGTCCTATGATAGAGTTACAAATTGAGGAAAACAGATTGACAGATTATACAGAATTTTAAAAATTTCATCACTGGGATAGGCTCCCAGAGAAAAATTGGTGATGATGCCACATATCTTCGGTGTTTGGAAAGAACCAGTACTGGACTCAGATAGAATGAAGAAAGACTGTAAGAATGTTTGCCTCCTCAGTATTCAATAAAAAAAAAAAGGGACATCCTGAATTAATGGTGTCCAACCTAAAATTTGTTCTATACGCAAGGGTTTAAAACAGGTACAAAATTTGTTTAATAATTTTAATTAATTTTATGTAATAATTTAAACTTGGCTCTTTTTTCAATGTCATAGTTTCCATGGGAAGTAGTCATGCCAAGCCAGATTTATAGTCAAATGAAAAAAAAAGAAAATCCACTGAGAGCAGGTATAGGCAGCTGTACAGTTGTTACATCCCTCAACTCCTGTACTCTGCGTTCATTCAAAATTTCAGAACTTTTCAATAAGACTGCAGTTCATGTTTAGGACAGGTATCAAATGTATGTAGATATTAAGTATCTGTTAAACAAGTACAACCTAGCTGAAAGATGTCAGAAACAGTGAGAAAGGAATATGAATCATTATACTTACATGTTGTGGTAGGACTGGTTCCAAGACTAGCACTAGGCAGTGATCAAAAATACAGTATTCCTGTTGATAAATTTAAAAATAATGTAAAATACAGACAAAACAGTTACACGCAGTAATGTGGTTTGCTTTGTAAACTGTGTATTCAGAGAAAACATTCTTTAATACAGTTGTACATATAAGGAGAAACAGGAAAATTTCAGGGGGTGATTAAGAAGCAGCTTGCCCTGACTTCAAAATCTTGAGTTGTTCTGTTTTTCCAAAAAAGAAGGTTACTTGATGAAATATCTGGGGTTCTTCGGTATAACAACAACAAATATTCATAAATGACTAGAAAATGAGAAGTCAGTTTGAAAAATCGCACTCCTTTTAATTGGCAGTAGCTGATCAATGTACTAGTCTCTCAAATAAGCATTGGATTTTCTAGATCAAGGCCATCATCTTAACTGAAGTTAGGACTAAATTCAAGTCAGAGATGCCCCTGCAAAATGTTTGGATTTGTATGGTCCAGTTTTCAGTGTTAGGGTTTGTGAATTCCTGAAAGAAGATGTGGAGCTTATATTTCCTTATGATTTGTTGATTTGTATTCTGAAGTCTAGTTTGCTTGCTATGATTCTAAGAGGAATTAGTAACCATAAGTGGGTTTAGATGACTTAGACGATTTTGTGCTCCCTACAGCTAAGTGGGACTGTAGAAACCTATAAAAGCATGACTTCAGAGTAGTAATTTTGAGAACCTTAATTTTGGCATAATTTCTTACATTGCTTTTTACAAGAATATGTGTTGCTGTAGCTATTTCAGTATGTTTTCAAGTGTTGGAAATCCTGAAGTGGAATAAAAACTTCAAACTTTGGTTCTGCAGAAAGATCTTCTTGAGCAATATGGCCTTAAGGAAGTATGTCTTAAGTTGTGGGTGACAAATTGAGAGTCCAGCCTGGTTCATAGAAGTCCTTTGCCAGTCTAAACTTACATCTGTGTAGTCTCCTCATTCTTGCAGTTTAGGAGGGACTTGTCTGTATGTTACCACGATGTAAAACTGCCTCTAGGTGAGCTGACATATGTTTATGTACTGGGTCTAACAGATGAGATGTTGACTGCTTAAGTACCACGGACAGAGGCTCTTCGAGGCAGCGTGGGATCTGCTGATACGCACTGGCAAACCTCTACCAGGAGGTGATGGTTTAGGTACAGGAGCTTATTATTACATATGGCTCAGCACAAGAGATACGTGTACCAAGGAGCCTCACCTGTCTCCCGTGTGTGAGGTCTCCTCACAGCAGACACAATTTTCTCTTATGCTTTGATATTGAACTTCCTGGAAATGGAATTGGTTTTGCCTCTTATACTTCATTGCTGCCCACAGAACCATCTCCTTCCTGGAACCCCACCACTGCTTTTTGAAAGTCAATTGCATGACAATAAAGAAACCTATTCAAGACTTACTTTTGTGTTTAGTAATTGCATCAGAATTTGTCCTAACTATTTTTTTATATATCCAAAACCAGTTTGTTGGTACTTCATGTGCTCAGAAGGGAGCTCTTGAGTGCATGTGTGGAATGTTCTTTATGTAACATTCTACTTGCTGTTAAATTAGCCAGGAAAATAAGTAAACTCCACATCCACACAGCTCCTCTGCTCATGGGAAATGTTATAGATATGCACTGGTATGAAAGCCTAGATCCAGGTAAACCCCAAAGCAGTTAAAGTTCAATCTGTGTTGGTCAATATACTTACTGGTTACCTTCCCAAAGCCTCCAGCTGCATCACGAGAGTTTTATACACTGTCTGACTTCTAACATGAACCAGACTGCAGCCATTCCAAAAGCTAGACCATTTTATGATAAAGAAAATCTCTAAGTGGGTAACAGCACAATATTATACTGTGTTTGTGTAATACTATGGTTTTTTTACTTGACTTTTGAATGACACTTGATGGAAGCTTGAGCAACACTGACCACACTGGGAAGAAATAGCCAGCTCTTAAGTTACTGGGTGGTTACTTGATGTAATGTAGCAAGCGTGGGTAAAGCCCTTTCCTAATCTTCATTCACAAAGTCAAGCCATCATGATGATGATGATGATGATGATGATGATGATGATGATTTTATGTCAGACATTATGTATCAAATTTTGTGGTTAAATTCAGGAGAGGTGGCAGTGTAATGTTTGCTTCACAAACACAAGCTAATATGTTAATTGTAGCATCCATGGAAGATTCTGCTTGTCAATCAGTTATATGGGATCCATGCAGTCAGATGGTTGAAGAAAAATGATTATTTAAGCCTACATTGGCTGTGATTCTTCAGAATGCATTGTCACACTGGAATTCACAACGTGCCCCCTTTTCTTCCTTTAAAAGGGGTTTTCAATTATAAGAAGCCTAAGTTAGTTGTACCCACTGTTGAAATATAGAGAGTGTATATAAGGGTATGTGTGATCCAGAGAAACACTTGGTTTAAAACTCTGGTGGTGTTTTTGCATGAGGTATAGGCATACTGGGATCCTTTCTGGGATAAAGTTTTTGAAAACTATTGCCATTTTCCTATTCTTTTTGTTTGTTTCTGAAAAATTATCAGCTTATAAGTATCTGTGTTTCTTCTTTCCAGGAACTTTGTCGTAACTTTTAAAGGGCATGATGCAGAATCCTTTAACTTTATCTGCAGGTATAGTATATACTTCCTGTATAATGGTTTTTTTTTTTAAGAAATTAGATGCTTATGTTTCAAAGTGTGGAAGAAATGTCATCATCATTAATAAGTGACTGTATAACTCGTGTCTGCTATTCTACCCTAATATCTAATATATCTACCCTAATAAAAAAGCCGTTATACTGCAGCATTTATCACTTTAAATGATTACAATAGCTAAAATTGTTTTTTTCTGTAGGACATTGCTAATTACTCTTGTCACCTGTAGTTGAAGTTTGCAATATATTCATCTACTTCTTGCTTGATTCAGTAGAATTAAGTGTTCAGGGTTTATTGCAGTTTTTTTCATCCTCAGACGTTTGCATATCATTGTCATATATGACCCACGTATAATTTGCGGTCATATCTATTTGCAAGTTGTGCTACAGGACCAGCACAAACAAGAAAATGTTTTTTAAATATAAACATTGATTTTTAGATTTTAAGTGCCATTTCTCCATCATTCCTATCCTTACTAACATTATTTGTGCTTAACTGTATTTCTTCTATGTTTTGTTTCTTCAAACATCATCTTTTGGTGGCTTTTTTTTTTTCAGTAGGGTTAGTGTCTTGGATTTTTCCCACTGTTACTAATAAGGGTATCTGTGCTTGAACTGTGTATTCACAAGCCTCTAAATGTGTAGCCATAACTTTAATTTCCTTTGCCTTTTGAATCTGTGTCACAATGCTTATGTTTAAGTATGATATTGAACTTGAATGTCATTTTTACTGATACTTCTTAAATGTGTGTGAATGTTTGATGGATATGACATGAGCACTAATGGACCTTTCAGAACCATTGCAGGTTGTCAATTAAATTTCCATTGTTAGTACTTATGTTAATTAAGAAAAGTACTGTATATTACTTAACTTGAAGCCTTGAGCTTTTACTGTCATTTAAGTTTATACTTAACCTGTTTTGTGAAGACTGAGTATTTTTATGATACTGTAATAATTCTGAGGAAGCTATTCCAGAAGGATGTCATGCAAATTGATCTTGGTTGACGAGTTCTGTGTCTAATGGGACTATTCTTTCAAGACAGACAGTACTTAAAAGTTGTGTAAAGCTATCTACTCTGCAGTGTGTTCTTCATCCATATACTTAAGAGTGAAATACTTAATTTGGACATTTAAAAGCCTTAATTTAATTCTTCCTTTAAATAACAGGAATTTGACCACTGTTATAGTTGAATGGAATGAGTTATTTTTATGTTGAAGTAATTTCTGAACAACAAAAGGAGAATATAGACTGTGAAGCTGTTTCTAAACTTGAAACTGATTAATCATTTGCTTTTGAGATTTTTTTAACTTTTTTTTGTTTCCTAAACAAAAATCCATTCCAATCAGTATCCTGTTATCAACTTGCACTGAGAGTGAATTATAGGAGCCAGTCGTAAGCTTTAAAAGTGAGGGTTCATAGTAGAAATCATAACCAGATCCTGGTCAGGAGCTGTATCAGTGTGAAGTCATGGTCTAGTCTCAGTCATACTACTCTCAGTATATTTGATTTTGTATTCTTTTACTATCACACTTTTTTATCCTTATATCAAGCATCACTTTTGTTACATAAATGTGTTATGGCACTTCAAAAATGTTGAGGCTGTTAGCAATTTATAAAGATTTATGTGCAACTACAACATTGGTACATTTCTTACAAATAAAAGGTTTGAAAATAAATGGTATTGAAAGTAGACCCTATCCATCAGTTACATTCAGTATACCATTTTTGCCTGTCCTTCTATACTTCAAAAATGCTTGTTATTTTTCAGTTAAGTATGGAGATTAAGGTTAGTGCAGGTTCTTTGAGTGACAGCATAAACCCATCACTTCTACCATTTGTCATGTAATAGCAGGAGTTCTGTAATATGTGTACTGCTTCAGGGCATCTGTATTTTTCTCAATTTAAAATATTTTATAAGAAAGCTGCTTATCATTTACATAACAAGCAATTGAACAACGTAACTCCATGTTCAAACAGATGTACTTTCCTGAATAATGATAAATATTTAACTTCCAAGATTTTAACTTTTCCTTAGTAATTATGAAGTTGTCATTGAAGCATTATATCCTGTTATTCACATTCAGTTAATGCTTGTTATTGAGCAAGTGCTGGGGTGTTTTCAGAGTGCTCCATGATGACATAAAATATCAGTGTGCCTTAGAGAACTGAAACACTCTTGGCATTGTCAGATTTATAAAATGTTTCTGTTAAGTCACTCTTACATGAAGGAATTGTGTATCTTATACAATTATTATGCAAAATACAAGGCTGTCCTGGTTTACCCAGGAATTTATTTAATACCTTTTTATCTTTAAAATATGCATTGGAAAAGTAGAACACAGCCTGAAATCATGGTTTTGCTCCATGAGTGTGTTTATTTTAATTTTTTTAAAAATCATGTAGTTTTTAAGAAGTCATTGTACAGTTTAGTAGATTCTGTATCCATGTTAGTAGGGTCATTTGGTGCTGGGAGATCTAAAACTTCATTAGCTGTGTAAATGTGTTTCTTAGAATCAGCTCTCACTTTGCTGGAACCCCTGCTGCCTTTATATCATTAACATAAATGCAGGTGCAAATAGCATTTATGTACTTTGATAGAAAGCAGTTGGAGACATTTCACTGTGGGACTCGACACTTTCAGATTGTGTGCATCTGTTCAAATAATGTATCCAAGCCAGTGACATGAATGCAAGGATAAAAACATCTGCCCTTGAGACCATTTGCCATATAGCAGATGCTTACATCTTTATTTATGCAGATGGTTTGTGTGATGAGCTGAGCAATGATGAAAGCGAGAAAGTTTGACAAAGATTTCAGGGTATTGCTTGGGATGGGAAAATATGTTGGTAACAGTGCTTCATTTTCAGATGTCTACCAAAAAAAAGAACATCTGTTATAAATACTGATGTTTTTAGTAACATGGATGTGGGGTTTTTGACATTAGATAGATTAACGCAAAATCTGTGAAGGTTTTTTATTTTTAACTCTCTTGCACAAGAATTTTACTGCAGTTATAGAAGATGCTAACTAGTTTAATGAAAGTTACTACTTTTAACAGGAAGGCTCAACTGCTTTGCTTCAAGATGTTCTCAAGTTCATACAAAACATTGAGTTGACTGAAAAGTTAGCAAAATTAGAATATTTTGGAATAATAGCATAACTCCAAAGGCTGTGCGTGGTGCTGTAGAAGATTTCATGACTTTGGGGATTTTTCAATAGAAGCTGTATTTCGCATTACAAAATTATTAGACAAATAGTTTAGCTTTTCTGGTTTTTTTGAAAATTACTGTAGGGTAATTACGTGAGTGGCAGATCTAAACTGAGCTGGCACTTACATGAAGGAACAGAAAGTGCCCTGTGCAGCCTTCCCGGCCCCAGCAAGGCTTGCCTGGCTCCGGTAGTGGCCAGAGGCAGCGGTGACGGCCGCCCGACTCCCCCTGCTGGACTCTGCACTAAGGGGCTCCTTTGTCTGCCCGCACAGCCAGATACACGTGAGTTTAATTAGAAATGTACTGATAGTTCAGCGAATGGCAAGTTAAGGATATCATCTTTGGCCTGCATTCCTGTTGACTTCATTCCTGTTTTCATTCCCTTGCGTGCTGGCACCCTTTACAAGTGTTTACTGATACATTATCACTTAGCAGCGATGTATTCAAACAATTCCTTTGCAGCACATCCAGTACCTTCTTTTGAGAACTGGTGCTGCCTTCAAACAAGACACTGGCTAGTATGGGCATGCTTAGCAATGCCAATAAGCATTGCAAATAATTGTAATTATGCATAGGGGGAGGGAAATCATTCAGGTAGAATCATAGAATAGTTAGGGTTGGAAAGGACCTTAAGATCATCTAGTTCCAACCTCCTGCCATAAGCAGGGACACCTCACACTAAACCATGTCACCCAAGGCTCTGTCCAATCTGGCCTTGAATACTGCCAGGGATGGAGCACTCACAACCTCCCTGGGCAAGCCATTCCAGCATCTCACCACCCTAACAGGAAAGAATTTCTTCCTTATATCCAATCTAAACGTCTCCTGTTTAAGTTTGAACCCGTTACCCCTTGTCCTGTCACTACAGTCCCTAATGAAGAGTCCCTCTGCAGCATCCCTTCAGATACTGGAAGGCTGCTATGAGGTCTCCATGCAGCCTTCTCTTCTCCAGGCTAAGCAGTCCCAGCTTTCTCAGCCCCAGTTCCCTGATCATCCTCATAGCCCTCCTCTGGACTTGTTCCAACAGTTCCATGTCCTTTTTATGTTGAGGACACCAGAACTGCAATTTAAATTGTTTTCTGCTACATCCTGCTGCCGGAAAGATCTGGCTATATTCAGGTTCAGCAGCAGGTAATAGTTTTGTATGTTCTGAAAACTGTCTTCCTAGAGAGGACTGTAGCCTTTCTGGAGATGTTTTAGTTTTCCTATGCTATACAGAGCTGTCTGTCTTTGAAAAAGTATACATATCTAGTTGAAGTACTGAGGAGATCCTCTAATCTTTATTTTTGTTTTACTCCTTAGAGGAATTGATTACAGGTGGCAATGTTTGGCATATCTCAGCCAGAACTGTAAAGTCTTTTTCTGAAGAAATTTGGGTCATGAAGAATGAAAAGGGGGGACACCTAGAGCAAATAAAATGCCTGGATAGAGTTTCCTTATTCAAAAGCTAGATCACTTAGATAATTTTTAAAGAAAATGAGCTATTTACAAAATCCCTTGGAAAATACTTTCTAACTGTCATCCAAGTTAACAATCTATTCTGTGTTCTGGCCCTTTTTTTGGGGAATGATAAACCCTGTGTATAGTTCGTACTGGAAGATTCAGAACAGGCCAGGCCAAGACTGACAATCTTCTAATCCTCTGTTCATCTTTAATGAGGGAGCACTCTCTGAGGTTTGTACCACAGAAGTTACCATACAGATGCTTTTAATGCATTAAGTGAAATATATTTGTTCTCTTGAGCCAAAGGGGTGGCTTAACTGTTTTCTCTTGCACACAGGCCCTCTTCTAAGGAAGTGCTTTGATTTTCACAAAATGTGATACTTTATAAAAGGAATAACAAGTTTGATCTTCTGCTGTGCTCTGTTTGCACATCAGTATTTGAAAAAATGGATTTTGTAAGAGGCATAATAATTCCCTTACTGCAATCAGACGTGAATGTTTGCTGTCCCATAGAGGGAAGGAAGGAGGGTTGAATTCTGAGTAAGACGAAAATAGATTCTATTCTCAGCTTGTTTGAAGGGAGAGCAAGAGTCTAGTCAGAAAATATTTCAGTTTTTCATAAAATGTTTCTACTTGACCTTTTTGTGCTGCATAGTTTCTGAGGAATTCTGCCTTCATTTTTGTAACAGGCTTGATAATTATTGATTCCTGCACTTAAGGAAAAAATACATTAATTACCACATACATTAGGCATATAACGATTTTGTCCAGGTTGACTTGATCTTGATGGACCTTTTAAAAAGGACTTTACATTGATACTGACTTTTCAGTGAATGAATTACTGTTTAAGCCTGTATCTTACTTGAAGCTTGCTAGAAGAAATAATTTTTAAAATTCTAATTGCAACATTTTCTTTTAATCTTTTGTTTATCCCCACCTTCCAGAGTGCCTAATCTGTATCTGTAATGCCATTGAAGGTTTATGAATTATGAGCTTATGACCAGTGCTTTCATCACCTCCCATCAGCTATTTTCTGAGCAATTTGTTCCACCAAGTGGCTGTGGCACTGAAGCCTCACTTCACAAATCTACAGGGGTGGTACCCTCTGTGGAACAGAATGGCTGGGCAAAACCAACAAAGATAAACCTCTTGATTTGTAGTGATACCAAAATAATTTGCATTCCACTCAGTTGAGTCCTGTTGTAGCAGCAGCATTTCTAGACAATGCCCACGTGAAATTTGATTGATTTGATTGCTTGCTGAAACTAGAAGCTGAAACACAGGCCTTGATGATGTGTCTAACAGTCTCTCTCAGACAGAAGTTCCATGCTTACACAGGAGCCAGTGTTTTCATTTTCAGTAGTGATTTGTGTGGTTGCAGAGGCCAAGCACCACCTTGAGCCCAAAGATTTAGCTGCATAAACCTTATTCCTAAGTTCTCTTCTTGTCATAAATCTCTGTATGATTTCTCCAACTGTAAAGGTGAGAAAAGCTATTAAAAATTACAGATGCTTTATGTGTCACTCTCTTTATGTCAGTTTTCATTTCGTGATGTGAAAATATTTTGATCTGCTTAAAATTTATTATGTTACCCTTAATATAAATGAGTAGCTCATAACTTGAAAGGCTATGCCTTCAAAAAATGAGAAGCTTTTAAAGTTCAGAACACTGCATGAGAGGTGTTAAGTGAACAGGTGGATCTGCTAATAAATAGACTTTAAATTCATTGCAGAAGAGTGTTTGAAAATCTCTTCCATATATATGTTCTACTTATCTCTCATATAGATATATGTGCAGAATTTTAGGAAACACTTCCAAGACTTTATTCCTCTATACAGTAGCACAAAAATGGCTTTTCTTTATAGGAGGTTGTGTTAAGCCTTGATTGCCCATATTTTATGTAAGATGTTGCTTTTGAATATTGATTTACCCACATGTGGCTAATAGATTTGATATAAAAACTCAGATTACCTCAAAGCTGTTGGTCATTTATTATCTATAGAAACAGGATTTCATACATATTTTAAAAATTACTTGTGTTGGGAAAATAGATATGTGAAATCTAAATCTATGAGATATCCAAAATTAGCTCTTAGGTTATTATTGTTGTCTAATGCTGATAATATAGTATCAAAATGCATTGATTTCATGATTTGTTAACTTTTGATCAGCTTTTCCATAGGTATTGTTTTATGTTACGCTTTTCTCTGAGAACAGAGATACTAGAGCCAAGATGCTGGTGAGATTGTATTGGCAAAAAGAAGCCTTAATTGCAGAAACAAACCTTAATTAGAATAATAGAATGGTTTGTGTTGGAAGGGATCTTCATAGGTCATCTACTTCAACTCTTCTGCAATGAGCAGGAATATCTTCAACTAGATCAGATTGTTCAGAACCACATCCAGCCTGGCTGTGAATGTTTCCAGGGATAGGGCATCTTCCACCTCTCTGGGCAACCTGTTGCAGTCTTTCACAACCCTCATTGTAAAAAAATTCTTTCTTAAATCTAGTCCTAATCTACTCTCATTTTAGTTTAAAACTATTATGCCTGGACCTATTGCTGCAGGCCTTGCTAAAAAGTCTGCGCATGTTTTTCTTAGAGGCCCCCTTAAGTATTGAAAAGCCCTTAAGTGTTGAAAGTATTAAGGTCTCCCTCGAGCTTTCTCTGCAGGCTGAACAAGCCCAACTCCCTCAGCATGTCTTCATAGGAGAGGTGCTACAGCTCTCTTATTTTTGTGGCCCTCATCTGGACTCCTTCCAACAGGTCCACCTTTTTGCTGTACTGAGGACTCCAGAGCTGGGTGCAGTGCTTTGGGTGAGGTCTCAGCAGAGCAGAGTGACCTTCCTTGACCAGCAGAATCACCTCCCTCCCTTCTTTTTATGCAGTCCACAATACAGTCGGCTTTCTGGACTGTTGGGTGCACATTATTGGCTCATGTTGAGGTTTTCATCAACCAGTATCACCAAGTCCTTCTCTGCAGGGCTGCTCTCAATCCCTTCGTTCCCCTAGCCTGTTTGATATCAAGGGCTGCCCCAGCCACGTGTAGGACCTTGCATTTGGCCTTGTTGAGGTTCCTACCAGCCCACTTCTTAAGCTTGTTCAGGACCCTCTGGATGGCATCCTGTCCCTCAGGTGTGTCTACTGCGCCACTCAGCTTGGTGTCATCTGCAGATTAGCTAAGAGTGCACTCAGTCCCACTGTCTGTGTCATTGATGAAGATACTAAACAGTACTGGTACCAGTATGGTCCCAGTATGAGGGACACTACCTGCCACTGAGTTCCATCTGGATA
This sequence comes from Agapornis roseicollis, assembly GCA_002631895.1. Classification (NCBI taxonomy): domain Eukaryota; kingdom Metazoa; phylum Chordata; class Aves; order Psittaciformes; family Psittacidae; genus Agapornis; species Agapornis roseicollis. Next base: position 52,321 of record NDXB01014140.1, read on the forward strand.
TTAAGCTGTTTACCACTACTGTCTGGATGCAATAAGTCAGTCAATTCATTATCCACTGAACAGCCCATCTATCAAATCTGTATCCAGTTTAGAGAGAAGGATGTTGTGCGGGACCATGTCAAAGGCCTTACAGAAGTTCACATCCATGGCAGCATGGTAATGAAGCAGCTCGTATGTATACTCTGAAACAACAGAGGAAAGCAATTCTGGAAATTGAGAAAGTGGAATTACTTAACAATAGAGATTGCTCTTTTATAGATATATATATTTTAATATAAGTTATGTTAGATACTAATTTTCTGAAAAGTAGATCTCTATAAACTTTGGTGTATGTCAGTGTATGATTCATAGTGCAATAAAGATGTTTCAGGGGAGAAAAAAAGACTGAATTAAACCAGAAACTGAAGAACTTCCCTAAATACGAACCGTGTGACCATGATCTTGGATTACTGTTTGAGTTATATCTCCAAAATGACTGGTTATGCCAAAAATAGTTTTGACTTATTCCCACACTGAAAACTGTTACTAGAAATTTGAAGTTTGAACATCTGCTTTAATAGAGTCCAGTTAATATAACCCCCCACCATTTTAATTGTATAACTTTGCCGTTTTAATGCTTTCTTCTGCTAAGAAAAGTCTTCTGGAGAATATTCAAGGAATTCAGGAAGCCTCCCACTGCTCACAGAATTTCTTGAAATGCACTATAATCTTAATCTCATAAAATAAAATTATATGGACTTCTGAGCAAAGAAGACTTTTCTAAATGATAAAATGCTTTACAACTAGCAAATGACATTGATGCTCAAATCAGAATTAATTATATGTAGCTTTGAAGAAATCTGATATTCCCCTTTACAATTTTAATAAACTATTTTAATTTTCTCCTCCTGTGGTATACTAGAAGATGTTTTCAAAGTGTAGTTGTACACTGTGTTGGTGTGAATGATGCACTGTGATTTTCCAGTCTTGCATTAGAGTACTTATATTTTTTGTTGCAATATAAGAAGGACTTGTGGGTGTTGGTCAAGGAGAAACTGAACATGAGCCGGCTTCAATGTGCACTTGCAGCCCAGAAAGCCAACGGTATCCTGGGCTGCATCAAAAGACCAGCAGATCAAATGAGGTGATCCTGCCCCTCAACTCTGCTCTCGTGAGACCTCACCTGGAGTATTGTGTGCAGTTCTGGTGTCCTCAACATCAAAAGGACATGGAGCTGTTGGAACAAGTCCAGAGGAGGGCCACGAGGATGATCAGGGGACTGGAGCATCTCCCATATGAAGACAGGCTGAGAAAGTTGGGACTCTTTAGCCTGGAGAAGGCTGCATGGAGACCCCATAGCAGCCTTCCAGTATCTGAAGGGGGCCTATAGGGATGCTGGGGAGGGGCTCTTCATTAGGGACTATAGCAACAGGACAAGGGGTAACGGGTTCAAACTTAAACAGGAGAGGTTTAGATTGGATCTAAGGAGGAAGTTCTTTACTGTAAGGGTGGTGAGGCACTGGAATGGGTTGGCCAGGGAGGCTGTGAGTGCTCCATCCCTGGCAGTGTTCAAGGCCAGGTTGGACGAAGCCTTGGGTGACATGGTTTAGTGTGAGGTGTCCCTGCTTATGGCAGGGGGGTTGGAACTAGATGATCTTAAGGTCCTTTCCAACCCTAACTATTCTATGATTCTATGACATTTTTTTAATAATTTTTAAATTGCAGAAAGGGACTCATGTAAACATACTTACATTACTCTTCAAAAAAATAAGTACTAAAAAGTAAGAAATGTAAGATACAAGGTTGTGCATGTGGTGAAATGCAAGACACAAGGTTATGCATGTGGTTTAAATGCTTCTTCTTTTGCATTTAATAGTAGTGTTTGTTACCCATCTTAAGTCTGTGTTTAATTCCCATGTCCCACCCTGACTGTGGCCTAAACTCTTTCCAAGTTACATTTCTGGTTCTCTTGTCCTTTCGTGTTTGCCCTGTGTAAATCCTAATTCCTCTTCCATGCTGTCAGCCTAGCAGTTAGGAGAGGAGAGGCCATTTCCTTGTTCCATCATGGGTGTTTGGACCTAAAGCTGCAGTTTTAGGAAAAATCCAGCCCAGCCTGCAGCAGGAGCACATTCAATAGAATGCAAGCATTGGAAGAACTAGCTGCTTAAAGTATTGAACACATTCCACTAGCTTACAACTTTGCCAGATTTGGGCAGCTTTTCACAGACGAAAGAGACATTGTTGTGTCAGATATCAAGGTCTTCACCTAAGGCACACATACTAGATCCTTTTTTTTTCTTGGTTTTTTGTTTGTTTGTTTGTTCCAGACGTACCTGGTTATGGCTGGCATTTTCTGTTGAAACTGATTTTGGAAGATATCTGGGGCAAACAGCCAGACCAGGACATTCCACTCAAACACTTATTATTAGGCACAAATAGAAACATTTGGAAATTAATTGTTGTAATATACAGAGTTGAGCGCTCCTGATTTGTAGGCTTTACTACCAACCGTACTTTGCATAGGTGTATGTATTATGATCAAAATTATCAGTTTTGAATAGAGAAGGAGGATACTCTATTTTCAGGAACATCTGTGGTTCCAGTGTTTTATATGGAATTACAGGAAGTGTAATTACAGTATATAATTTAGCCCCCCTGGTTAAAAACCTTACTAAAGCTACTGAATTTTCATTTTTCTGAGCTTTTTTTTGGTGCTGTTGACTGTCTTCCATGACATTGAAGCTAAAGCACCCCATCTGTTTACCACATTAACCAGCTTTACTCAGTTCTTAAGCTATCACCTTGCATTTGACATGTAATAAGTTAGATTTTAAAACATTTTTTGAGACAAGAAAAATGGCAAAAAAGCAAGTTGCAGTAGCTTTGTTAATGCATTAACTGGAAGTTAATGTTTTATGTTGTCATTTTATACTGTATTTTTCAGTTTTTCATTGGGTTCAGGGGTGGTTTGGGGTTTTTTTTTTGCCCTGGGATCTATTTATAACTGACTGAAGCACTTTTGCAGGTGGTGTTTTTTTGCATGTTAATCCTGCAGTGAAACATTGTGTCCAACAAAGTATGCTGGGTCAGCAAAACCAAGAAACATGTGCTGGAAAGACAGTATCCACAGGTATTCAGTGTGTATGGAGATTTGGCAAAACAAATAATTAACTATCATTGACAGAAAAAAATCCGATAGAAAGCTGTGCATTTTCTTCTTTTCCATAGCATAGGTATTCTTCCTTTCGAATTCAGCAGAAGACAACAAACACGCATTCAATAAAATATTTCATTATTATTTTTCATATATGTTCTGCATTCCCCTTCAAAACAAGATAATCCGTTTTTTGTGTTCCTGTTATTTTCTGTCACTTCTCCAGTCATAACAAGTTAAATACATACTTATGCAAGTGAAGTGATCCTAAAAGGATTATTAAAAAAATTAACATTATTACACAGTAGTTTCTGGTATATTGGTGGTTTGTTTTAATGTTCAAAATAGACCAGATTAGTGGGGAAAATTAAATTTCTTCTCAAGTGTTCTACAGTGTTCAAGTTCAGCAACATGACATGCTTTACGTAGAGAACAAACTGAAGGAGGTACAAAGAGAAGGCAGGACAGATTGCAGTAGACCAGGCATGAATAAATTAGGAAGGAAGGGGAACCATGAATGAAGAGGAGCCCTGTGGACGACTTTCTTTCCTCCATATAGCATGGCTATATCAAAGACTTTGATGCATCATTGTTTATTTATTTTTTTTTAATTTGTGTATCACTATCCAGTCCTATACAATTTTAAGGTTATTTAGAAGGGATGAGATGAAAGCTTATGACATCCTGCAAGTTTTTCAGTGATTTGATATTGCGGGTGCTAGCATGGTAACCATTAATCTTTTAACAGAGGCTTTTAAAGTATATGAATTGAATTGCATTTGATTTAACATTGGGCTTAATTATTTTAAAGTGTCTACCTGTTGCCCCAGTTCTATGCCTATTTGGAAGACTTAGAACATGGAAGTTAAAAACGGCCTTCACCTCATTTAGATATTAAATGTAAGGTTTTGTTAATTTCATTATTCTTAATAAAAATTTTAGAGGAAGTATAAAAATTTTTGCCTTCCTGTGAGGAACCTGTAGACTGATGTGTAGAAAGAATGTTGGCTAAAACCAAGGGCCATCCTCAAAAATGCCATTGCAGAACCTACCTTAACTGAAAATTCCCTTTCTTAGTTGGAAGGCTTAATTCCAAAAGCATTGAAGTGTTTTACTCAGGTCACAACTGACAAGTCAAAGTGAGTCCTTTGAGTCAGAGACAGAAATAGTTTGGCAGAAAATGTGGAATAGAAGTGGAATGTCCCTAAAAGTGCATATTAAGTTTCCAAGTGGCCTTATTGTAGCCAGAGAGCCAGAGCGCAGTCAAGTCATTCAGTGCCAGGGTGGTGAACAGAAATTACTGGAACGATCTCTGTGTGCAAAGGAAATTGTTGGAGCTTTTTGCCAAGTATAAATGGAAAAAATAGTTTGGGTCATTGATGATGCTTGCACGTTCTGGGTGGGGTCGGCAGGATATCCAGTCTGTGAATTGACTGACTGCTTTTTCTTCATGCAAGATGCTAAATAATCTTTCACCAGTTCTTCCAGTTTGCTTTCCCAGTCCATGAGCAAAATTTTAACTGAGTGTGAAGGATCATCAGACAGCTAGTCTGCATCTAACTTGTCTCTATATTTAGACACTGGCTAAGCTGCTTAACTACAGCAGCTGTGTTGGATGAGAGAGTTGAGTATCTGTTGCTTACCAGAGGCACTGCAATGAATATTTCTGCACTAAACTCTAATATAAAGTTGGGGTGGGGCAAGAAAAAAAAAAACAACAGCTGTACTGAAGGCTGATTCCAAACATAGCTTGCCTGGAAGATGTATTTATGATAAAATTACGCTTGCTGGAATAAGAGCATTTGTGTAAAAATCCCTTCTCAAGCACTTCTATCAATGCTTAGTATTGTGTTAACTGTGTAAGAAGAATAATGGTCTAAATGGACCTCGTTTCAAAGAGCATTTTGTGGTTGATATTTATGAAGGTCTTGGCTTCTAGAAGGATATTTTCTTGTGGAATGCTGAAAAATATGTAGAGATTCTTTCTTTAAAGAAAAGTGATTTTATTGCCTAATTTTGCAATAGGCAAGTCAGCATATTTGAGAAGCATATGCTTACTTTTAAAGGCAGTATCAAGTGTAGTTTCTACAAATACTACCTTCTACCCTCAAATTAACCTTTCTTTTGTGGTGCTTTAGCTACCATTTCTACATTTTCATAAGGGTAGTGTGTCTGGAACAAAACTTCCATCTTTTCCTGAACTCAAATAATTTGTTGCCATTAGTAGAGAGCAGGGGCCTTATATCTTGAAGTGTAAAGCAGCACAGGTAGCAGTCTGCTGAAGTGCTGGTTTTCCTGAACAGTTTATGCAAATGAAAAGCAGCAGCAAGAGGATATCCGGCAGGAAACAAAACATAATCTGAGTATTACTAGCAATTTTTGTAGTTGAAAACATGAAGGTGTCTGTGTATTTGGTGGTTGTAGATTGTCAAAAATTAAGTTCTTAAGTGAGAAATAGTACATATTTTTTTGCTTGGAGAATAAAAAAGACTGCAGGGAATTAGACCTTTAAACTTAGGATGTTCCTGCTTTTTCCAGGTTGCACAAACTCTGTAGGTCTGGATCTTACCCGAGGGATTTCTCTGTTCGTGTAGGATTTCCGTATATAGTAGTCCAGTGTACACAAGATTTCCTTATCTAGTAGTCCAGTCCACACAGAATATCTAGAAATTCTGGACATCTCTACAGACATTGAGCAGAAAGTTATGGTTGTTCCCAGTAGTTTCACTTAATTGGAGGATCAAGAAGGTGCATAATAGACCTCATGTTTGGTGCTACAGATGGCAATAAATGGATCAAAGGTTTATTTCCTACATAGTTATTACTCTATAAGCTTGTGTAGGTCAAAGTGTTTTGAGAAGCATCAGACCGACTATGTATGAACTGAACAATTTATATGTGATTGCTCAGTGAAACTGGCATGTCCCAAAGGCAGCGGATTTACTGCACATGTGCATACCATGAGTATGTGCATGTATCAATCCAGGAGTTGTGGTCATGAAATTTGATGGTTCCGTAACTTACAGTGTTATGTTGCAAAGTGTGTGACGTGTAAGAAGAACATCCAGGATTAAGATAAACTTGCTGGAGTTTCCAGCATTGGTAATAATTCACAGTTACCTCTGTAAGTCCCTAACCATGTATGGCATTTGTAATACCAGGCTTAAAAATGGTAAGGAATGGAAAAATCCCTATGGAATTACCTTACTGCATTTGAAGGTCCCAGCATTTACTATTCAAACATGATTCCTCTCTCTACATGAATTTTTCTTACATTGTTGCCTTCCTGCTTAGGATCTTTGTAGTGAATTTTCAGATTGCTGGGAAATTTATTTTTTTTTTTTGCTCCCCACAGGAAACCTATCCCAGTTTTTAAGTACTGGAAGCACCAGTAGTTGAATGGGGCTGTTATATGAAATGGTAGTGGTACAATGAACTATACATCAAATCCTATTGTATGGAGTGTCTGAAAGGTCAGCATACATCTCTGCTGCCCAGTGCAGATTATATCTTCCACATTTTACCTTTTTCCTTAGATTTGTTTTATTTAATTATCCAAACATTCTTCTTTACTAAAAATGTTTGCAGCATTAACCAATACAAGCAGAAACAAGAAGGAACTGTGATAAAACCTTGATAAATTGCATCTTTCAAGAAAATATTTCAGTAACTTACTACAGTAGTTCTACTGTGTATTAAAGGCACATAGGCAACGTGTGTGATTGAGTATTTAACAGTGGTGCATCTGCTCTCATTACATTATTTGCAAGTTTTATATCAGTATTCTTTTTTTTAAGACTTCTATCAGGTAAGCTTTGGTCTATAGCTGATAAAACCCACAAGTTCTAAACGCTACAGAAACTCTAAAGGATAGCATGACTTTGATTGAGAGATACAATCAGAACAGGTGTTCAGAAAAGTCCTGCATCATAGGATTTCGATCCTGTCCTTCCAGCTGAATATTGCCAACATGCTAGTCAGCTTGTCCAGGGCAGAAGAGGCTTATAAGTGTATTAGTTCTGAAATGCCATGTACTTTCTAAACTAGAATGAAACATTCATTTAAGATGAAATTAAGAGGGTTTTTTTTTTACATATCTGTATTCAGATATGTATTCAGGGAATATTCTTGTTTGTCCATGAAATGTTTGTAATTCTAAACTTAATCTAGTGGTCATTTAAATACTTGATTTTTTTTAATAAGTTTGTGTAGAATAGTATCTTTTGTAAGCAGTTTTATTTTTGATACTGTATTTTTTTAAAAAGAAATACAGTATTATATTACGTCTTTCTTATGTTGTTATTACAGATAAACACAGATCCCCTTCGGATATAATACGAAGTTTTCAGAAGAAAAATCAGTTTAGGACCATTGCTCCAAAAATGGTACCAAAGATTTTAACATCTTCAGTGGTTTCTTGTCTTCAGTCATCTTTGCCTGATCAAAAACCACCAGTTTCAGTTGCAGGTTCTAAACCACTGGTGGTACCAACTCAAAATTATGCTCTTATGCAGGTGGCTGGTCATGAGGGAACTTTCTCCCTGTTGGCCTTGCCATATGTTGCCCCTGGCCTAACACAGCAAGTCCAGCAGTCAAATGTGGGCCCTTCTAAAAACCTAAAGCTGCCTATCCCTAGGTACCAATCTGTAAGAAATAAAACACTGAGTGATAAAAAAATGGCACAGATCTCTGGTTCGGGTGCACATAACAAGGTTCCTACCAAAGCATCAATCTCATCACAGGCTTCCCTCATGACTACTTTAAGTGAAGACTGTCCTGAAAGTCATTCTAGTTCAGATTCAACCGAGCAAGCAGTGCTAACAGACCATGACTCAGCTGAAATTACGGTTGCCACATTAGTAAATAAAAGCAATTGTGTGGAATCTGGATCTCTTTTAGAGAACAAACCTGAAACTGCTAATAGTAATGTTGCTGGACCGTCTGTAGTTAAAGGCTCTTTATCTAAGCTGGCAAGTACAATTAATCCCAAGAAAACAAGTCTGCGCTCTGTGAAGACAGCATCTGAAACTACAAGAGAGTCATTCATAAAGTCTGAGAAACTAAAGGAAAAACCCACAAATTCTGCAAATTCTGTTGCTGTCCTGTCACCAGCATTTCTTGGCAGTACAATACAGATGACTCCGTCAGCACCAAAAGGAAAACTTCCTATTTTGCCTTACGCAAGGGTAAAAAATTCAGTGTTCTGTAAATCTAAGGAGAATACTAATGTTACAGATGCATCTGGTCCTTCACCAAGATCTGAATGTGAAAAGACACCAGCTTTGGCAAAAATGTTTCATGTTCCTACTAAAGCATCTGATAAGCGGTTAGCTGTGTCATTTACACAAGTCCCCAAACAAACCATTCGAGAAAATACCTTCTCTCCATCCAATAAAGTGGATGTTGAGAGTCTTAAAAAAAAGAACAGTGCAGCCTCTAAAAGAAGAGGCAGGAAAAGAAAAGCCCCAGATGATTTGTTGGCTTTTCAGACCAAGCGAAGGAAATGCATCATTAATAAGTTTAAAGAAGGAAGAGAAAGAGTGAAAGTTGATCTTCAGCCACCTGATGGCAAAAAAGCAGAGGCAGTGAAAAAATACCGTAGTATTAGACCAAAACCAATGGTAGTTGTGCAGACTTTTGCACCTCTGACTTCTGCAGCAACGGTAGAGACTCCATCTCCTGACCGCTTAGACCAAGCTACTTCTTTAAATAGAGCACTTCCCAAAAAACGTATGAGTTACAAACATAGAGATGCTACATCAGATAAATCAAGTGATTTAAGTAGAAATGCATGTTCAGACGTACCTAAGATGTTGCATAAATGTCATGTTTGTAACCACATCTTCCAATTTAAACACCATCTTCAGGACCATATGAACACCCACACAAACAAACGGCCCTACAGCTGTCGAATTTGCCACAAAGCATATATTTATTCTGGAAGCCTGAGCACCCATATGAAACTTCATCACAATGAACAAAAACCCCAAAAGCTTGTGTGCTGTGAATTCTGTGCTAAAGTTTTCGGCCATGCAAAAGTGTATTTTGGGCACCTCAGAGAAGTCCACAGGGTTGTTATCAGCACAGAGCCCTCTACTAGTGAGCAACACCTGCAAGATGCTTTGAAGAAGAGAAACACAAATATAAAAGAAGCACAAGAAGCAAGAGAGAGGTGAGTGTTTTCACTAATTAAATGCTAATGAAAACAGGATTTCAGGTTGCCAGTCGAAATTCATAAATATCAACGTTATGAAAACTGTTGCTTTTTCCTCTATCAATGAGATTGCTAAAGGTTTAAATATTTTATTACAGAATCTATTCAATCCGTTAGACCATCTGATATATTTTAGCTGATTTATTGACTGTAAAGTATTATTGACTCTTGAATAACCAAAGTAATTTTGCATATATTCTAGTACTCTGCAATGTACTGCCAGTTGAGCTATTTTGATCAGTTGATTTCTCACAGCTAACACTTTTTCTGTGTTTCTGTGCTCTCTTCTGTGTCCTACCAGTTTTGGGGTTTTCCCCAGAAGATGAGAGAACCAAGTGCAATAAGTGAAAAGCAATCCATATTTCAGTATTATCTTGTAGTTTGTTTATCATATTAAATACATTATCCCATTTCCTTCTCTGGAATGCTGTGAACTAATCTGTCCTGTGTGTTTATTACTGCTGCTTTATCAATCACTTAGCCAAGTAGAAAAGTTAACACGTACTATATTAAGATGGATAGAACGTTTATCTCTGCTTTTGAGGTGAAATTTCTTCACACAGCGTAAATGTTGGCTTCGTTCCATTGTGCATTTACTTTCAGGGAGGTATGCCTTATTAAGCTCAGGGCTTCAACCTGGTACCTCACTATGACACTACAGTTCAATTTTAGATACTTTGCTTTGCATAGCTCCACTTTCTGGAGCAGCCGTTAGAAATTTTTTGGGTATTGAACCTACAAAATACCAGTGCTTTTCTTACAGCCTTACTAGCATTGTACAATGAAACATTCAGTTTACTTATCTCGTTGGATAATCTGTCTAACGTGTAGAAACACACAATATAATGTGGTCCTTTTCATAGACATTGTGAGTTGGTTTCTGTGGAGATCTTCATTTGATTAGTTTAGCTTAAACCAGGGATTTACTAGCTCTATGTATCTGCTTCCTTCATACTGCATAGTTGTTCTAAATCAGTGAGGGGCTGCCCAGTTGTAAGTTAGGTATTTAAAGTTTGAAAACCAGACTTTTTTAAACTAAAGTGTCACAGACTTTTAGGAAGGAAAAAGAAAAAAAAAGCAGCTTTGAAGTTTCATTATTTCCATCTTGGAGTAGGAGGTGGAGCATGTGGCTTTGCCTTAAGCTGACCTTAGATCACTCAGTGTAAACACATTAGATCTCGTAGCAGTATGCTACAGGTAGTACTCATTTTCATTTTTCTAGCTCAGAATTAGAAGTATTTGCATTGACCTCGCTAGATCAGGAACTTTAAAAAGCATTTTTAACCTTTTATTAAGAACTGGTGTTGTTAAAAGATTATTTGTACTAAGGCTAATTTTGGAGGCAATTCTTAAATTCAACAGTGTTGAATAATATTTAGTTTCAGTGTTTTCCTAATCACCCTTATCATTATATTATCTCTCCTTTTTTTTCTTCTCAAAATAATTTAAATGCTATAGCACAGTGCCTGTTTTTAATTAAATGAATGTTTCATGAATGTCATCTTTTCTTGGAGCTTACAAAGACAGAAGTTGCTATCCCTGTTGTATGCATAGCTAATACTGAAATAGTTCATATTTCCTTTATTTAACAGGGGAAATAAATGCAATTTTGAGGACCTATTCCATAACCCAGGAGAAGTGAAATTACAGATCAGATGTGGTCGATGCCAGTTTATTGCGCAGTCTTTTGGTGAAATGAAGTTTCACTTATTGTGCTCTCATGGACAAGAGATCCAGGGAAGAGTAAAGGAAGGGGGTTTGCAAGGAAATAGAGGAGTGAAGGGGGAACTGATTAAACATGCAACCCACTTCTGGAAACAGCACAATGAGAGAAGAAGTTTAGCCAAATGCAGTGCCCATGAGGAAGATGTTTATACTTTTCCAAAACTGAAAAGACAGATCTACTTGCACCATCAAAATAATGTTGATGTATCATCGAAAAGCGAACTGACTCAGTCAGGAAGTGGTGAAGCAGCCAAGGAGGTGCAAAATGTAGGTTTTGGTACACCTAGCAGAAAACCAGAAGTTTGCTCTAAAGTGAGCTATAACTGCATTTTATGCAAACAGTTATTTGGGAGAAAAGAGGATCTTTGTAATCATTGGCAGAGTCATCATAACTGTGAAGACCCTTCCACTTTATGGGCAATTTTTAGTTTATTATCAAAACAAGGAATTATTGAACTTTCTAACAGCGGTGGATACTGAAGCTCAATTCTACAATGCTATGAAAAACATCAACTGCCTTACGGAACTGTTGACTGTTTCTTGTTGCGTTGCTGAACTAATTCAAGAGATGTATCACTTCAGAGGTTTTTTGGTAGGATATTTTAAGTTACACTAACCTTTATTTTCTTAAATCAAAAATGTATTTATCCAGGATCATTTCTTATGGGTACCTGCAAGCCTTTTGTCAGGCACTGTACTTAGAATTCATGGTTAAGGAAGCATGTACATACTCAGTACTAATGATTAACACTGAGGAAAAATACTTTGCAGTTAAATTACCTATACACATAGAAATAAATCAGTTTATGTAAAGTAATCTCAGTCTTGAATGAAATGACAAATCAGACTGTAAGTGCAATTTCTGTGCTTCCAGATTTTATTTCCATGCAGTTCTCTGGATCATTTGAATGTGCCTACGTGCAGCTGGCATTCAAGAGCTTTATAATCTATAATATAAAAGCTTTTTATTCATGTTTTTTGATTTTAATATCATCAGCCATGTTCACTACTTTCAGGTTTGTTATTGACAGGTCTTCTAGGTCTTGTATTCTGTCCTGGTAATAGCAAAGATCTCTTGGACTTCGCTTTAAAGTGAAAAATCTACATGTATTTCTTTGCCTGTAGCTGTTTGCATTGAAGATAAGTTAGTTGCCACCTCTGAAGAGCAAACCCTCAAAGCTTGACTGCTTTATGAAAAAAAAAATAAAAGTTTGTTTTAAAAATAGCCAGCGGAGTCAGTTACTTCTGGGAAGTTTCACATTCTGCAATAGACTGCATGTATCACATGTTTCAGCATATTCCTTGTACCTTCTGTGACAGCAGCACTACTGTTGCCAACACTGTTAGCACTCTGCCCTTAGCACTCTTGGTATATAGCTTTTGTACCTGTGCAGTTGACCCAGTCTGTGCTTTAAAGGGAAATTGTTCTTTCACTTCTAAGTCTATAGTACAGATAATGAGTTGGTTTTCACTTGTGTTGCCAGATTTGCAACTACAGGAACTGCATGCAGCACCTTAACCTTCCAGTGTTGGGAGCCAGTAGCAGTTCCCGTACCAGGATGTAAAGCTGTAGCAGCCCGTAGTGCAGGAATAGTGCATTCTGTGTCCCCCTGCTACTGAGCAGGCATGGTAAATGACATTTTCAACACATCTCCAGGAGGCAAGGCAGTTCAGGCTGTGAGGAGATGGAGTTCTAGAGCTTTGATGAGATGGTTAGTGAAGCTTTCAGCCTAGTTTTAAACTGGTATTTAAACTGCTGTTATTTAAAGCCTTATGTACCTCTGAGTTATTTTGGGAGCAGTGGTGGAAACAGCATAAGAAATCACTATGCCACTGTTCAACATAAGTCAGAGGACATCAGAGGGCAAAATGAAAAATATAGCAATACTGTCTCTACAGTACTACTGTAATCATTTATCCTTGTGGTCAAATTGTAATTGAGGGATTGCAGTGATAAAAGAGCCATTCCTAAAATGTCCTGGTTCGCCTCTCACTGTTTTGCACAAATCATGGTAATGAGAACATGAGATCTTAAAATGTTGGGATTTCTGAGTGGGGTTCCATAAGCTTTTGCAATAGTTTGTGTATGTGTTTCGTTTCTAAACAGTAAAGGCAATTTTGATGAGCTAATAGTGTTGAATGTAATTTCTTCTCGTATGGTGTTTTGCCCTGGATATGAACTTTAAGACTAGAGCCAAGAAACATGAAAGCAAAAAGAAAAATGCTTATAGAATTGCACAGGTGCTTAGTAAGGTGGAAGAATCCCTGTGGAAATGCAGAACTTCCTTCCTACTATCTGTTGCTATAAATATGTATTTGTGGTTGTTTCTTTGCTTTCATATGCTACTTTTGTATGCTGAACTACTTTAAAAATTACTACTTGTTCTTATTCTTGACACAACCATCTTTTAAGGCCTATAGTATATTCATATTTCTTTCACGGGGGAGATGGAGGAGAACACGTGGCATATTTGAAAAGGAATAGCTAATTTAATGTCAGTGTTTCATACCAAACTGAGACTATATTTAACTTAGCAAAGTGTGTTTGCACTTAAAAGTGGTTTTTCCCTCCAAGTTAATCCTTTAACTTTCAAAATCAAACAGCTTGGTGTTTTCCCTGAAACAGGAATGTGAGAACAATCCCTTCTTCACATAGTTCATTCCCTGCATTTTAAGAGTTGGGCAAAAAACATTAAAAATGTTTGTTGATGTTATGGTCATTATTTATAACCAGCACCACATCACCTCTCTTACAAAATCCCGCATCCCTTGGTATAGTTTAAAATGAGCTGCAGTGAATACAGCTCCAAGACTCCTGTTCAGGAGCAGCACCAATAATGACAGAGTTGTTCTTCACAATGACTTTGTAGAAGTATTTATTAAAGGTGGTGATGCATCAGAGCCAGTGGTATAGGTGAGTTGTTTGGTGGTGGTTCTCAGGCAAGAAGAAGCACTCTCTTCCATTTTGTGTAAAAGGAGGGGGAGGTGAGGTGATGAGGGGAGGAAGGAGGTTTGGCACAAGGGACTGGGTTGCATTTTTTCTTTAATGGAAATTTTCACGTAGTCTTTTCATCATATTTTTGTACTTCTCTCCCTTTTTGTAGTCCAGGCCAAATGGGTAAAGGGATCTCAGCTTTCAGCAGTTTAAAGCCTGAAAACATGTTTTAAAGCATGGTTCTATAAGCCACTTCTCAGTGTCCTCATAAATGTTTAAAATTAGAAGCCTTTTTTCTGAGCCTGAAAGCATTCTTATGTTTCAGGCTATTATGATTATGGTGGATTATGAAAGGTTGGGATTTTTGAAAGTATCTTTGCATTAAATGCAAATGTGGTCTTTGTTTAAAAAGTATTTGTTTTGCATTTGTGTTCATTTTGATGACATTTGGAGGTATGAAGTAAACCCTATTTCCAGCAACATTAAGTACGGCGTGTTTGCTGTACAGCAGGAGGGTTGTGCCAGTTACGAATACAGCTGTTTACCCTGAAGCTGGACAAGTTAACATCTGGTTTTGCACATCAATTATTTTTTTTAAATTGCTGAAATGAATGTTATTGTTTTTCTAGCTGTAGTGCTGTACACCTCTGATTTGTCATTAAATCTGTGTTCCAGCTTCACTGTTCAACTTTAAAGCTGTTCCTCACACGGAAAGTTGTTCCTTCATCATCACACCATAAATAACCAAAGCTGGAGGAGTTCCATTGCTTCTCTGGCTTGCAGGGTATTGCCCTTCTCCAGCTGCAGAGCTACAGTTTCCTATGGCTAACTTGACATAGTTGCTGGCAGTAAATGTTTTACTTCATTTATTTATTATTAGAGTTTAGACCTCTGGTGTTTAGCTCCATCAGAGTTTCTGTCATACCTCATTAGATACTCCTTTTATCTACTATTCACTGAGCTCTTTAGAGATGGTGTCATAAGAAGGATGAACAGGTATTTAAGAGAGCAGATTTCAACCCTAACTTTGTGCAGATGAAGCTGACGTTTGAGAATCAGCAGCTTATCTAGGCTCAGCCATGTAGTTTATTATATTTCTACAACACATCCACCTACACGCGCATCTGTTTTGGAATGAAATATATACTTCAAATTCAGCTGTCAGTTATTATCAAACCTGTACAATGTGAGTTTGTGATTATTATGCATAAAGATTAAAATGCTATTAGCTGTAGTAGGTTTACTTGTCAAATTCCTTATAGCTCTGAAAAATGAAAATCTCTGCATGCTAAGTATGACACAGAAGCAATCTGGTCTCATGAAGAAAATTCTGATAGCTTAACTGTTGTCCTCATTTCGGTGTGTTCTTTCATAGCTGATCCGTCACACTGTAGGATTTTCTTCATGTTTTATTAAATTGCCATCATTTTTCTTGGTTAGGAATACTGAAGAAGACCCGAGCCTGCAAGCAATTTGAGGAAAAAATGGTTTACTGCCTTTCCTCCGTGCAGACAGACATGTCCATGGAATTAAAATAGTCTTGGTGGCCACACATATGCATGCACAATGTGAGGCAACATGCAAGACTTGGACTTCAGTGTATGACTTTATGAGGCTGACGGTTCTGCAGTTCCAAAGTAGAAACTGCAGATTTAAATGTAAAAGTAACTTGCTCTTCAGACTTCAGTGAATCTCTTAATACCTTACTGGCAGACCTTCAAGAAATCCTAAGATGACAATAGCATCCTTCTCTACTTGTGCTTTTTGTGACTGGGTTTTTTTTTTTGATGTAGTAGTACCAGGAGCATTCTAAAATATGATAGGTCTGGTGCTGTCAAGTACAAAGGAAGCTTTCTCCCTTTTTTTGGTGTTTTATTGACTTTTCCATGTAAGCGTTAGCAGTGATGGGGTGAATTACGACTTCTGCTGCTGACAAATCCAGAAACATTATTGTGAAGCTATTTTGCAGAAATTTCCAATTTTAATCTGTAGCAGCTGAAATCAGGGAAAAGGAAATTCCACTGGAAAGAGATACATAAGCAAACTGTCCCGTGTGTGGATTTGTGTGCACAATTACACTGCTATAGGTGAAATTTATAAATCATAGGTCTTCTACTAGTAGGTACAAACAGTTTGTTCTTATTCGCAGTTACTTAGAGTGACCGAAGGAAGTAAGAGTTAAAATCTGATCATGCCTTCTTTTTTACTTGTATTTTGTTAAATATTTCTACTGTTGTGCCAGTCTAGATCATGGTCTAAGGCATGGAGATACTCAAACACTTTCTAGAGGACTTGCAACATAATTCAGGGAAGGAAAGGGAAAGAAACACGTGAAGGCAGTAGTGATGATGAGGGTTGGCACAATGCATTGAGTATAAGGTCAGTATGACTAGCTTTTGATGTGTATGTGGAAGTGTCCTCTAGCCTTAATCTGAACTTTTCCCACTCCCTATGGTTACAGGGTTCCAGTTTGCTCCCACCTGAGGCGTGCCAGTGTGAAGCTCCCTCAGCTTCCTTGTGCATGAGCTTTTCCAGATGGCATAGCTGACTCTGAATGTCCTCCTCTTTGGTGTCTCAGTTACACACTTGTACTTAGGTGAGCCACATGGTGTCTGCTGAAAGAACCTGCTGTCAGACTTGAAAAGTATATGGTTTTCAGTTTTCTGAGGAAAGCATCTTTTAGCTTTGGTCCATAAAAATGAAATCAAATGCTGCGTCTGTACTTAGAAAAGTAAGAAAATGGCCACCCTACCTTTTCAGCACCCTCTATGAGCTATTGTGGCTGAATGCAATTTATAAATGTGATTCAACAGTCAGCATCATGTCTGGCATCTTCACTAAAAGCTAGAAGCCTGGGATCAAGTAATTGTGAATGCCATTTTGCAGAATGTTTCACTAAATCACTGGGGACCCCTGGTGTCAGCTGGGCCAGCCTCCCACCCGAAGCAGGACTTAAGGACTGAACACCCAGCCTGGAGCAGAGCACTGTTTGGCTTTGTGGAAACCACTTCTGTCACTGTTCCCACTGGTCCATCGCCAGTGGAGGAGTCACGAGTGTGAACAAGGCTTCAGTTTGGTAGCTGATATTCAAGCACCATCATAAGCAACTTCATGATACTTGTAAAGAAAGCACAAAATCTGGGACAGAAAAGTCCCCCTAAACCCAAATCAAGTTATGGCTTCAAGCAGTGATTCTTCAGTAGTGAGAACTTCTTTTGGCATAAAGCCCTATTGTTTCTCTTGTCGTAGACCATGACTAAGCCTCTTGTCTTCTTATAGGAAGCAACTTAAACTCCTTTAACTACTCTGCTTTTTCCAGGACTTTGGGCTCTGTGCCTTTCACATGCAGTGAATATCTACAGTTGATTTCGGACAAAAATAAGGTATTTTATTTCCTGCATGCTGACCAATTTTGCACAGCTTCAAGTTTAATGTGACTTCTGAACATACACCCGATCAATAAACCTTCCTATTGCTGGAAGCAGTAAATGACATGGTGAGGGAGGAAAGCAATAAATACCCCTGTGACCATAGCTTTGAAGCAACGCAGTCGCTTTCCACTGGAAGTTTAATTTCTTCATGTTTTTAGTTAAAAGCTTTTATTAATTTTAACTGGAGTAAATACAGTGCTGTACTTTGCTGTTCAAATAAATCCTTTCTCAGCTCTGAGTCCTTGGAGTTTAAATCCTGTCCAGCCATTTTCTACTATCTGCCAATTCCTTGCTAAGTGCAAACCTGACACTCTTGCCAATAAATCCACCTTTGTGCCATTCAAAGTCATCTGCCATCTCTTCTCTGGAGCTAATCAAAGTTTACAAGACGACATCTTTTAAAGGGAACTGGCTCTACAATTCATGCCATTTAAGTTGTGCAAGTTAATTAAAGGAAATTTCAGCGAGCTATAAAATAGAGAAGTGGTACAGACTGTTTGAAAGCTCACTGACTTTCATTCTCTTTTATGACCAATCGGAGAGGAGCTTTTCCAGGGAAGAATTTGGAGTGTTGTGCTGGTTTGTGTGCTGCTCTTCTAATCCACTTTTCAGGCTCTCCCGAGTACAGCACAGCAGAGCCCAGCCATGCTGCCTAAGTTGATTGCAGCCTGTTACAGCACCGGTTTATTTTTACCTTGTGAGACAGCTGGGCTAATAAATGGATGGGATCCTGGCACTCCAGGAGACAACCTCAATGTCTGCACAGGTTAATATCCTTTCGTCTTTCAAGAGCAGCTTTTCTAGTGTCTTTATACGTGTATGCATGCACAATCACACACACAATTGTAAAAGGATTAAGTCTCTGGAACATTCTTAACTTATGTGTTAGTGTCACACTGTACAGTGTATTCCAGTTATTTTTCTTCTATTAAAATGCAGTAATGGCTTCATTATTATATTGCTAATATGTATGTGGCTGATAGGAACCGCGAAATGCACAGTGGCCAGCCTGAGTTCTTCCAGGAAATTGGATTAATTGTTAAATTGTTGGAATTTATTTCAAAAACCGTGCTGCTCCTGCTGGTTAACAGCACAAGTCGGGCTGAAACGATATTTCTGGGAATGATTTATTGGTCCGGCAGAAAACTCTGGTGCTAAACCTTTCCACTGGGATTTGCTTACATTAGGAAGCGATGCAGGTGGCAGTCTATTTCAGCACAGAATGGATTTTTTCTTCTTGCTTTCTGATAAATGAAGTGCTTATGTAAGGTGAGACATTGAAAAAAATGAGGAGCCCGACGCCCTAGGAGGATACATCTGAAAGCTCCACATACGGGCAGAGGAATGTGGGGTAAATCTTATGCTGTTCCTGTACCGGTGTGCCTCAAGTGTGGTGGGAGCACCACAGCCAGCCATCCTGGGAACACAGCTCCACAAAAGCTCCTCATTGCTGCTAAGAGTTCACATTTAGCATCCTGTGCAGCCCAAGAGGGTATTTTGACACCAAACTCATTTCATCTGTCACTTAATAATAAATCATTCCTGTATCTTCATGGTAGGCATCCTTAATTCTTCGAGATTTTGTCTCATGTTTTCATTTTGTGCGTAAGAGACAGGATCTGGCTTTGAATTGATGCTCAACAAATTGTCCATGCTGAAGCTTCATTGTATGCGAGACCACTGCCTTTGGCTACCGCTGGTACATATCCTCTTTCTTCCGAGTGATTCATTCAGTGTTGCTTAATGACAAACATTTGACCGCTGAGGAATATATGTGAGTTTCCTCACACATTCCTAAATGTCACATTCCTAAATTATTGTAACGCTTGATTACATTAGCCCTTTTAGAAGGGATCCAGGCTCACTAACAGTGTTTTCTGCAATGCGCATCTCCAGAGAAAACCAAGATCTGACTTTTATAGTCAGAACCAATTAAGCTCATCTTTCCCCCCCCACCCCTTCTCTCGGCAGCGTTCAGATGAATCGCATTTCTCAGGCACAGTTCAAGCAGACTGTCAGGTCTCCGGGGCTCTCTGCCTCCTGGGCTCCGCATTCCCACTGTCAGCTGTGAAAAATAATTCCCCTTTTGCTGTTGTGTCCAAGGAAAGTAAGATGATAAATCCACAAGTTAGATTTAAGAGGGGGGAAGTGCATTAATGTTTACTCAGCATTGAATGAGGTTTTGTTCTAGGAGATACGGCTGCTGTGAGGCATGGGAAAGCATTCTTTGTTTTAAAGCTTTCTAGATCAGTCAGGATTTATTCTTAAAAGAAAACTCAAGGGTTTGTTAGCCAAGGTCTCTTCAGAGTACCTAAAATGTGGCGGTGGTTTTGGAATTCACCAAGCTGAATAAGATGAAAAGGGAAAAAGAGAGTGAACTGTAAACCCAGCATAATGAAGCCTGAAACAAAACCAACAATACATCCACAACCTGTTCAGGCTATGTAACTAGCTTCTTTCGGACAAACTTCATGATAGAATAACTCTGTGTGCAGCTGCTCTGGTGAAACTGCAATATCACGAAGAAGAACTTTTGAACCAGAATATAGATCAGTATATTAGATCATTCAGCTTTGGAGGACTGAGAAGTTCTCCCTGAGTTTGGGGAGAGGTGCAGGTACAAAGTGAGTCACTTAGAATCCTTGCTCAGTTCTCTGTGCAGCGTTTCATTGCAATATTCTTTGCTTTGCTGTGATGCCGTAATAGTGGCTTTGCTGTGGAGAATAGATGTTGGAACTTTAATCATTGCTAAGTCTGCAAAGCAGTCGAATCTTCAGTTTACAGTGACAAAAGGCTCCAGTTTAAAAAATTAATAATAATAAAAAGAGCCATTATAATGAAGCCTTAACCCTCTTGCCATTCACCTTTCCACCTTTCAAGTTTCCTGCCCCTCATTATATCACTGTTAGATTTAATGTACGTCAGTATCAATTCAGCACACCAATTCAGAATTCTTGCTGTGTACAGGCAAACCCCATCGCTATTCTAATAAAACCTTTAAATGTATCCAAATCCTTCCCAGGGCTTTCAGACATCACAGCAAATAGTGCTTTGCTCACTGTCAAATGGAAGTGATTAGTTTATTTCTAAATGCCAAGCTTCTGAGAAATACAGCAGCATGGTAAATGCAGCCACTTTCCTTCTTTAACTTGGTTTTAATAGCTTGCTGTATTAATGGCCAGAATTGTAATTGGGGGTGGGGGGAGAACTTTGAGCTGCTCCATATTTCAACTGGTGGAATATCAATATTGTATATTGGAAACATTCTCATAGACTGCAAAAGGCAAATGTGTGTCAGGAGCAAGATTCGGCCAGGAGGGGCCAAGGTTGCAGTGCATCTGGGCTCACCTGTTCCCAGGTAAGCCAAGCGCAAAGCCAGGCTTATTGAGTCCTGTGCTTTGTGTCCCCTGTGCCAGGCTCTATATGCCCCCAATAACAGAGTGCTGTAGCTGCTCAGGACTCCTTTTACTCTGCTGTCCAAATGGTGCTGGGTTGCAGGACTGGCAGAAGCTGCGGTTGCTGCATCCAGCCAGGGCATCGTCCAGGAGGAGCTGCCTATGGAAGGACACAATGCCACACTGTGCCTAGCAGGCAACTGGAGCAGGTCCTGCGGAGACTTCATTGTTTTGGATGCTTTGGGTATTTCTGTGGAACCTCGTAGTACTCATTGCAAACCTTTGCAGGACTGATGCCTGTGATGTAACATCTGTGACAACCAGCCCCTTCTGGCATGTGGTAGTTGCTCACTAGCCAGCAGCCGTGGCACTGGGTAAGCATTCACGAGCATATGATAAAAAGGCAGAATTAATTTGAATTACAAAGCAGCATATCTTATATCTTCTAATTAATTAATGAGAAAATTGAGTGTGTAACAAGAAAAATCCTATTCCTTGTGCTGATTACAGTGATCTGAACAAGACAAGAAATCTCAGCCCAAGGACCTTGCTTGGACCTCAGTGAATGTACTCACTGATAGGTTATTATACTGTGAGTGTTAGTATGGATGAGGAGTGAAGAAGACTAAACTGAGACAGAATAAAACCAAGGAGTAGTTTTACTTATCTAGTTACAAAGAGGTTAATTGCTGTATTAGTTACAATACAAGTTGGATTAAACTGGCCTAAAGTCACCCAGCAAATTGCAGTTTGCAGAAAGTACTGATCCAGAGCAATAAATGATGGAGAGGAGTTGAAGAAATGCAAAAGTACTTTCAGAGCTGGAGGTTTGTTAGGAATGAAGGCAAATAAAGACAGCTGAAAATGTTTGTGGGTTTTTTTATATAGCTGCAAAAGTCACTCCAGAGGATTAAAAGGAAAGTATTTGCCCTCATTGTCATTTTCTTCACTTCAGCTGTAAAAAAATGCAGGCAGTCTCTGCAAAGAGTAGCAATGCCTAATGCTAAGGAGAAATTACTGACTGAAGAATGACTGGCCATGGGTGGCCACAGAGTGATTCTCGTAGACTTACAAAGTACATGGTTTGCTTTAGATTTTTCTCCCTCAACCGGAGATTTCCCGCCTGTAGCCTTGGTTATTTACTGATGTTTTATTGAAAATGTGAAATAGCAGCCATGAAAATGTAATAGCAGTTTGGTTTTTAGGTGTGCTGTGGCAAACAGTATTTTCTGCTGCCCTAGCTGTGTGTGTGCATCGGGCCTTCCCACCAAAAGCCCTTTTAGGCGTTCAATGTGTAAGAAACTTCCAAAAAATATTAGAAATAACCAAACAAAATCCTGGGTGGTGTCTTACTTGATGGTAAAATTGAGCATGAGAGTTCACTGAAGTTCTCCCCCATAAATACGTAGTAGAATCCCTTTTCCTCTAGGGAGACATGTGTCCAGGCAAGAGGAGAGGTTCAAACACACTGAGCCTATCACTATTATTTCAGCCTTTCCCTTTCCAGGCACGTTGTTACCACCATGGGAGCTGTTTACAGGCTCCATCATTGTCTGAATAAGAAAGATATGACTTGTTGCTTGGAACAGAATACTTTTTATCCCTTATGAAATGCTTTGCTGGTGAAATCTGGTACAGGCTGCATGTTAAAATACCCAATGTAAAGTTTGGTTTGATGGGCTTCAACACTTCAACACTCAGTGCTTTGGTTAACGAGTGAGAGTGGGGAGCATGCAGCCCTCTCCTTTGTCCCTTCATGGGAGCAGGATACTGGAGATGGTGGCAAGTTGGGAAGAGCAGCATCGCTTTCACTGCCCAGCTGCAAGGATGGCTTCCAGACTCAGCTGAGCTTCAGAGACACTACAAAGGCTCTTATGGCTTTATTTTGTGGTCTCTCTGCATTAGACCCCTGCAAACAGCACCAAAAGCTGTGCTGCTGCTGGGTGGGGGTGGGGGTGGTGGTGGTTACAGGAGCTCCCATGGGTGCTGCAAGCAGCAGGATAAAACTGGGCTGTTTCAGCACCGTGTGTAAAAAAGCCGGAGTGACTGTGGGTGAGGCTGTGTGAGAGCAGTAGGAATGAGCTCCTCAGGTCATAAAGTTTGATCTCCTTCCTTACTGCCTCATTGCTCTGGTAGCTCATAATCTTGCAAGCTAATAGTCCTCCTCTCCAGCTGTGGAAGTCAAATAAGTCCTTATGTAAAACCTACAGCTCCACTTTGGTGTCTGCAGGTGCATGATGTGGAGTTGGCACAATCAGATTTAATCCATTTCTAATATTCCAACTTACAAAGTCATCTAAGTCTCATGCATAATATATCAGTATTGCCATCACCTTCACAATACCAACTGCTGACAGATGCACAGCTTTCATTCAGATTCTCTTACCTGGTTAATAAAAACAAATAAAATAATTTGAAATGCTGAGCCTTCAAAAATGATCAATGCCATCTTTACCGGATGGCTCCCATACCGGCACAGCCACAGTCATCTTCCTCTTGGCCAGCTTCTGACCATGACAAAAGTACTTGGCTTAATAACTGGTGTCTGTATGGCACCTCTTTGCTGAGGTGCTGGTAGCTTACACCCAGTGCATTCCACAGCGCAAAAGGTCGCTCATCTTACTGGAGAATGGTAGGACATAAGGTTGAGGGTAGACAATTTGGGGAGTCTATACAGACCTTCATGTCTTTCATTATTTTAGCTTCATAAATGTTTCCAAGTCATAGTTCATTATTGAGGATGGACTAAAATGGCTACAATTGTTGAGATAGCTTTTTTTCCCCCCTCTTTGTGATATATTTTTGGCTCACCTAATGATGCTCTTTGTTTGGTGGATGTTTTGCAGCGAGGCAGGCTCACCATTCCAGTTTCTGTGCAACAAAGTCTTTCTCAGGTGGGTTATGGGCACTGTTAGTTTTACATTCACATTCTCATTTAATGTCTAACTGTCTAACTGTGTGTGTCCACACCCCTATACCTTCCTATATCTTCAAGAGTTAACTTTGCTTTGCTGATCAGTTTTAAGTAACTCATTCAGTGCTCATTCCTGATACCCTCTCTGGAGTGACAGGATAAGGCATCTTCTTTACAAGGTTTTTCTTCTTGTTTGGGATGCTTGTTTCTGAATAACATTTTTATGGAGAGAAATGTTGTGCTTGTCCCACACTCGAATTCTTCAGTTCAGCTGATGTCATTAACCTGTTTCACTGATTTCTTAGAGCCTGACATTAGAAATTGAAGACCTGACTCAAATGCTTACATCAGTTGGGTATTTTCCCCCTTTTTATTTAAAATAAGTCAAGTCATAAGGAAGGGCATCAATGTCTTACCTCAACAGACAACAGCAAAGACAATTCAGCTCAATTCCATAACAGTTTTGGCATATGGACCAGTATTTGGCCAGGCTCAGTTTTAGGTGGGTGCAGAGATCTCCACTGTGGGCAGGGAGCCGCAGAGCAGAAGGAAAACATTAAGTGTTTTGAAACAGTTGTGAGAGGCTGTGCAGAATTTATGGCCTTTGGGGGCCTGTGAGAGGTTTACGAGGCCGGAAGCTTTCTGGGGAGCACTTTTGTGTGGGCTTTCGCAGGTGGCTCCCCGAGACCATACGTCTCCGTTTGCTGGGGCTGCCTTGTTGCTGGAACTGGTGCTGCTTTGACTTTCTGAACAGCTCTTCCTGAGGAAATGGGCAGTTTTGCTGCAGAGCAGTGATCATGTTCTTGTATCCTCTGCACCACCACGAGGACAGGCAGGCTCTCGACAGTAGCATCAGTACCAGTAATCAGTGAGGATTGAGATCCTGGTTTGTAAAACAAAATTAAAACCAAAAAAAATTGTTTTTAAAATGTCTGTTCATAAGGGGGAAAGCCTGGTATTCAGGTCAGCCTTAACTGAACAGATTTATTCCTCCAGGTGGTTTGATTTTTCAATGAGATGCCTTGCAACAATACAGAAGATAATGTGATGTGCTGCAAAAATCTAGGTTTACATATATTCTCTTTGACTTTTCACCAGAGATCTATCAGATGCTTTCTCACGATCAATTGTTATAATCCTTTTAAATGACAACAACATAATTTTGGGTGGTTTATTTAGTGTAATGCACAAAGACTGTAATGAGCCAGAAACATCTCCAGGAGCAGTGGTCATGTCAGTGCCTCATTCCCTGAGATTATCTTAGGAGCCCACTAAAGCTGTTGAACACAGCTGGAAACAGATGTCCTGGCTAATACTTCGTATGCCTTTCATCCATTGACACAAAAGCTTCATACACCCTGATTCACTCTGTGACTGGCAAACACATGAGTTTGCAGCTCCAGGCTTGCTGTCCACTGGTGTCTGCAGGGTTCTTCTCCCATGGGTGACCTGGGCAATGTGGGGAGAGATGCAGCCACACAGGTACCTGGCTGATGGCGAAGTTCAAGACAAATCAGTTCTTCTCACAGACTGCTGGGTCCCCCATCGCAGGCTTTGAGCCAACGCTCCCAGTGACAGTGAGGTCTGTGGTTTCCCCACGCAGCCTGGCTTGGCAGCAGCAGGTCCCAGGGCTGTGTCCCAGCTGTGGTGGTGGTGAAGTTGGGAAACTCCTCCCATTTTCCAACCCTAACTATTCTATGATTTCCTCAGGCTTGCCTCAGTGGCCACCCCTGCCTCCCAGACATGTCGGTGTCCTGCTGACTTTCTTACCCTTATTTAACACCTTTTGGCTTAAATCCCATTTCTTATGGCTTTGGATGGAAAGGAAAATGATGGAGAGGGAGGCCTCTGCCACATGGTGATATGTTAGAGACAGCATGGGGGTTCCCCAGTGCTTCCCAGGCCAGAGCATGTCCTCTTGCCTGTCCCACCTGCAAGATGTATGCTGCTGAGGCAGGCTCAAGCATTTACTTAGCTTTCAAAAAATCCCTGCTGGGGCTGAGCGTCATGAGTATCAATAGTATGTCACTGGAGCTGTTATTGACACAACTGGTGTGAGTATCATGGAAAGCTTATGCAGAGGCGTGGATGAGGGGTGTTTAAAGTGGATTTCGGAAAGAATACAGGAATTCATAATTCAGTTTTATGAACTGCAACTTGAACAAGGGGCTATTCGGTAACTTGTCACATAACCTGCCCACCATACAAAGGCCCATTGTCGAAGAGGCTGCTCTACCTGTGTTTTGAAGGTTATACCTGAATGTAGTTATTTCTCTTGAGTTTTGCTCTCCTATATGGGTAGCAGCTGGAGAGCATGCTTTCTGATCATATTTTGGTCTTATTTTTAATTCATTTCCCCCACCTTAGAGTATTCATCAGCTGCCGTAGCCTCTTGTTTCAGGCAGCTGCTAGGTCCTGGCTGATGGAGTTTATTGATTTCTCTCTCTGATCTTGCAAATCTTGTTTCAAATTCATCACCTGCCAGGGCCGTTCTGGGAGCCTGAGCTGCACTGAAGTGTGTTATGGATGGGAGAGCTCTCCCGTGGGCTTTCTAGAGCCACCAGCTGCAAAGCCCTGCTCTGGAGCAGCCCACCCTGATGCTCTGCAAGGTCTCAGATCAAACCCTGACCCTTTCACCTCCCATAGCCCCCTGCATGGCTGTGCCCAACACCTCAGAGTGGCAGCACTGGCTATGCTGTGCTGCACTGCAATGTTGAAGAGGGGAGACAGGAGCTGTGCACAGCCAGCATCAGGCTTGGTGGCCTCAGCTCAGCGGGTGGCAAGCCTCTGCCCCAGCCCACCTCCAGCCTCTCTTTCTTCACACACAAATCACGGTCCCGTCCTCTCCACTGCAGCAGAAATCCTGAAAACCTGAACCAGATGCACGGTTTCACCTGAGCTTATGGACAGCCTGGAAGCAATAACTCTGGGAGGTATAAACTGCTCCTTTCATCGTAATAAGATGTTAACGGGGGAAAAGCTCTGCTGCTCCAGGCAGTCCTCTATTAATGCTGCTTCAGCAGCTGGGAAAGGGGCATCTGCTGGATCAGTTCCCACAGTGCCCACCCCCGTGTATCCCCCCTGGCCTGTGGCTCAGCATCTCCAGTTCACACATCCCCCTGACACAGGGACAGCTCAGGATCCCCAGGTCCCAAGGTCTTCGGTGAGGGCTGTGGGCAGCAGCACATAGCACTCCTCAGAAGGCTGAACAAAACATCTGTTTGCCATCGCTTTGGGCCGTTTATGGCATTTTGATGCTGTCTTCTGCAACGTTTTATGTTAAGGAGCCTGGTGATACTCCCATGCAGAGTGCAACAGAAGTGCAGCTTGCAGCTTGCTCCTGGTTTATACATTTCAGCTAAGGTTGCCTAATAAATTACGAAGTTTACAGAGCACACTCCCCTCTGATGCAAGGCCACACACAAGAACATTGTTTTCAGCTCTCATGTCCCTGGTCACAACCCAAGCTGCTCTGCTTTTGGTTGCTTTCTACAGGAACGGATGGTTGGGCAAAACCAAACTGACCTTTTACTCGAAGTAAAAGCTGACCTGTAACTTTGGAAGCCAGGCTGCAGTTTCTTCACATGCAGCATGGGATTAGAGGAGCAAACCCAGCCAGTGCCCTCCTCTGCAGTACTCTGTACCTGTTTGCTTTTCTTGTTGTGGACAGTCCACACACATGGAGCGTGGCTTGGGCAGCATTAAGGAACAGAGTTAATGTATTTTCTGCTGGGCAACCTTATCTGCTCTGATTGCTCTGGGTTTTCAGCTAAGGGGGACTGTGAAGGATAATTACCATCATGTGTTACCTGAGATTACAGGGTTGCTTTCCGACTAATGACACTAGGAGAACCAAGGAGTTGTTAATATTTAATCAGACTCTTGGCTTAACAATTGGATAAATGAGGTGTGTAATTACACAATTACAGAAGACATTTCAGCTAGGAACTGTGCTGTTATTAATAGTGAAGGTGAAAGCTGGTGAACATACACTGTTCAGACCTATCAAGCACATCATTAAAAAAGATCTTCAGCACAACAGCCTAACAGCATGTCCTGTGAGATGGTAAACAAAGGCTTCAGCTGCTTTCAAGATAAAAATTCCTGCTTGGCCAAGAGGTTCCAGTGTAAGAAAAATACCAGACCAGATGTTTTGTTGATGTGGCAAGCTGTAATCAGGGGGAACTAGGGAACGTTTAAATACGTACACAGAGTATACCACGTGTTTACGGCTGTGCTTTATGTATCATTTCTCAGCAGTCAGGCAATTATTTTCCCTAGGTTGTTCATTTTAAATTTTATAGGAAACAAGAAGGTACCTTTTAATTCAGTGTAGTTCTTAACCTGCCCAGTGGAGCTTTAAAACAAATGTTAGTCCTAACATGCAAGGTGTTGTGTTTGATTGCAAAGTACTGGTCAGAATGAAAACAGAGACACTGCCTATAATAATATCGTTCATCTGTTCTTTTAATCCTGTGCTTTATCTCAGCTCTTTAAAAACATTTTATTTTTAAAAGTGATCTTGATTTTAAAAGACTGCAATGGCTGCAGTTCTGCAGTGCTCCACTAAAGTGAGCACTGATTCTCTTGAGAGTCAGTTAGTGGGATACTGGAAAGTTACAGCAGAACCAAAGAACTATTCACCAGCACAACTGCGGGTTAGTGATATGAATCTGGATAATGCGTAAAACTAAATGTTAGAAATGCTTTGCACAATGCAATGAGGCAGAATTCAGGTGATAATGTGGTTTCTCAAATGGGAGGCTGATGCAAGAAGCGCATTGGTTGACATGAGCAGTAGTGATCTCCTCCTCTTCCCAACTAACAATCCTGAAAAGTTTGCAGTGATCCAGATCTGGATGCACAAACACTGTTACATTTCTCAGCCTCCAGTTCTGAGTGTGACTAGATGCCATCACCTGTAGGGTGTGCTTCGAGATCAGGGGTAAAAATGTCCCATCAGGGTCACGCTAATGTTTTTCTTCTAGAGACATTTATATTTTAAAGAGCTTAATGTGATCAGAGGCTTGCGTGCTCACTGCTCAGCTGACTGCTGGTGTGGTGCCAGTGGCTGAGCTGCACCACGAGTTGTCAGGTCCCCCTGGCATGTGCTTGCACGTTGGTTTGTCTTTAACAATTTACACTTGGTGTTGAGCTCATGCTGTGAAAAGAGCAGAACCCTTCAACTATACTGATGAAGAGCCAATAGATATAACCAGGAAAATAAGCTCTCACCCCCAGTGAGGTTAAGATTTACTTATATGCCATGTTGGGATAGAACAATAAAGGAGATATAAAGAAATGCACAACCAGAATAATTTCCTATGGCATGTTACTGGTGATTCAGTTTAATGCAACCTGTTTCTGCACCCTCTTTCTTCTCTGCCTCATCTTGAATCTGCCAATCCTGTCTTACCCAAACTAAAACAATTTTCCTCTGTTCTTTGTCATGCACCTTCCTAAGTCTGCAGCTACCAGCCTCACTTTTGAGTTCTATATAGTCACCTATATGTGCTTTCCAACCTCCTTGTCAGAGCTCTCTTGCTGTTATGTGATACCCACCTCCTTGTGCTGCCCATTCTTTCTGGCACTTTTGTAACATTGCCATCAAGAATATCTTTGATAAATAGGGAGACTTGCAGCTCTCTTTCCTTTTCAAGACATCATTCTTCTGCTTTGTTGTCCCTATGGGCTACCTCCAAATTCCTGGATGAAATACAGTTTAGCGACCCAGGAACCTTGGCACTGTAATGTTTGAACATTGGCCAAACAAGCTAAAATATACTAAAACTGCTTGGTTGAAACACCTCTTTCCTTTTCTGCTGAGAACTCACCCTCATGCCAACTCCATCCATGAACTGCCCAGGCTTGCACATTCCCTGAGGAAGGACCACGTGTGGCACTGGGCTGTGAAACACTTCATACATCTATATCCCTGTGTAAATGAAATTAGCAGCACATAAGGGTTTCCACTCCCACCCTGCAGACCCACACTAGCCTGCCCTCTGAGAGGTGAGACCTCTTTTGGCCCATTCAACACAGTTTTTCAGTGAGCAGCAGTGTGCTGGCTGCTGGGTTTGCAGTGGGGTGAAGAGAGCTGCCTACAAGGTCCTGCCTGTGGGGAGCACGGGCACGGTGATATATAATTTCCTGTAACAGAGTCCAGCCTCCTCTCAATGCATTACTCTTAAGAGATGGTTTCATTATCTCTAAAGCTTTTTATTGCATCACATCCCGTTAGTCAAGACACAATCTGTGCCCAGTGCTACTGCAGCAGTTGTAATAAAGGCCTTTGCTGTTGGCTTTTGGAGGAAGGTCCAAGACTGACAGAGGGATTTTTCTAGCTAAGGCAAGCAGGATTCATTTGTTAATTAACATTTGTGGCACCCTAAAACCAGAAAATGCTGCGTATATACTCACATACTTTGCTAACACCGAAGTGGCTGGCATCTAAACCCTCTGAAGCCCTAATGACTTGGTCTGCAAATCCCAGATCTACTCTGTCTATAAAACTAAAAATAAAACAGAAAGACATTGAGTCCTTCCATGTGAGGAAGACTCCTCTAATCCCATGTGTGGGGTATTCACTTTTGTACTTCTTGGAGGTTTTAAGTCTCAAACACTGCAAGGTCAGTGATCATGAAGTACTTAAACCATGAATACATAAAACATGCATTTAATTACAATGTTAAAATATGTAGAATGATTCAAGGTTGTTGCCTTGTAGATTTCTGCTCAGTAACTTATTTACTGTCTGGCTTTGCATGTTGTACTGGGCTATTTACTCTTGGCCTCAACGGAAACATGGGCCACGGCAGCCTTTCTGCTCTGTGCTCTGCCCTAGCGAGGCAGGATGCTTTGCAACAGGAACACACAGTGACAAATGCCATCTCATGAACATTTGAAGTAGTGCACACAGATACACATGGTTGAGCAATCCTCAAGGAAATATGAGTTGCTGTTATCATGGTGCTTGGGAGTAAATCTAGCTTTCTGTCAAACTGATACCTTCATTTCTCTAGTTGTGATTCGCAAAAGCAGCTTTCATGGGCTTCGTGAAATCAGTTTGCTTCTGGCTTTGAAGAAAGTCAGTGTCACCCAGACCTCACAGAGCTCTCAGCTGGATGCATATGCTGGCTGTCCTGCTCAATCCCCAGTGAACTAATTGTGTTTGTTTGCATTTAACCTCCTTTGAAGGGAGAGAGTCCAGCAACTTATCATTTCTCTGTGTTGAGCCAGGGGGTTCCTTGTGTAGGTTTATCCCACAGCCCACAGATTCAGGAAACTTAATGACAGCTTAGGGACACCAGCTACCCCTGTACGCAATAACTCCCAAAGAAAAGAAGTTAAACAGGTTGCACAGAGTGTGGATAAACTTCAGAGCACTTCTTACCTTTTAATGAAACGCTAAATATCAAAAGTAAATCTGCTAATGTGGTTGACACTAATCAATGGAGAGTAATCAAAAGGCTTACACAACTTGCTTTGAAGGTTTGAATAAAGAAGGCTTTTTTCCCGGTGCTTCAAATCCTGGTCAATGGACATGTTAAGTCAAATGCAGTCAGTGAAGTGCAGAGAAGCAGACTGGCTGGGGAAGCCCAAGGAGAGGGAAGATCAGCAATCAGCTTGTATTTTGGCAGGGAGATGATTGCAAGCCTCCGCTCACTTCAGCATAAAGGGACAAGTGAAATGAAGCAGTATTGCGTTCCGCACTTATCTTTTATCTGTAGGGTTTAATTTCTATTTGAAAAAGAATAGACGGATGTTATGCAACATTTTTCTAGTACTCCAGCTGTGGAAAACAAACCACATCTGCTACATAAAATAACAACAAAATTACCTGAAAGCTTTACTGTTCTTAAAAGCAGCTACAAGTAACTGTTCAAATAACTTGCTGGAATAGAGTAGATCCAATTTGTCAGATAATAATACATAAGCTTAGAAGGAGGGAAACATGAAGCCAAGATAAATATTGCACCAGAGATTTCAAATAAAGAAGTTCCTTTCAACCAAACTTCTGTGGGCTTGCAAGGCATAAATTACACAAACAGCATTTAAAAACAGGAATGCAAGAATCAAAGAGCAAAATTAAAAGGTCTGTTTGTGTTCCAGCCTTGCAGCAAGTGTGCTGCAGATGTCAGAGGCCTGTGTTTAAGAAATCCCCTGGTCTGGATGCATGGTTTCCAGTGTGTCCTGCTGGCATGCATCTGCAGGTGGGTTGTAACAAATATACTATCAGCTATGTAAAATACACAGCCTGTGAGAAGAGGAAATACTGTATATCTGGCAATGATGCTTGTGTTTCTGTATCCTTCTGAATTCCCTTCTAAATTCAAAATCCCTTGTGTTTCTGTAATGAAGCTGCTATTCCTTAGTGTTTCTGAGTGGGGAGCCACCAGTGGCCTGACAGCTGTCATGCTCCATCCCAGTGAAGAGCCACCTCCTTTCCCAATTCCTTTCTCACGTTGGTGCCCAGGCTTCCGGTGAAGCGCAAGGTAACTCACTGCACCTTAAAATGGAGCAGTTCATCTTAACTATAGCTGACGTTTGGGTTCAAAGGATGTATCCCACTTTCATGGTCCATTATACCCTATTTGGGTGAAAAGACCTGAGCTGCCAAAGGCAGAAAGGAGTAACAAAAGTAAAAAAGGCATATTGAAAAAATTCAGCTGAGGGAAATTGTCAAAGAACTATTGATTTGTTTGTTTGTTTTTACGTTTCAGCTGATTTCTAAAGCTACGGCTTGATAATGTTCTTAAAATATGTCAGACTTTACACGTTAAGTGGTAGAAAAATGCCGTGCCTCCTACACTCACAGCAGCGGGAGAAGCATGCTGTGATGGCTAAATAAAGCCCTTCCTGCAGTTGGGTTGTTCTTAATTTAAATATTTTTATCTACCAAAGAATAATAAAACATCAGTCAATACCACACACAGATTCCAGAGGAATGCAAGAAGAATACAAATTAAAGGCTTTGCTGACAGCCTAAACAAGAGAGGTTTCCATGCAGGTCTGTAGGCTTAACATTAAGGATTGAATTCTCTTTTAAACAAACTCCCCTTTACATCACCTCCACAGTTGTGATGGACCTTACCGTGGGAGTAAATTACACACTCACTTCATCTGAGAGGGTTTAGATTAAATGTGAAGTGTCATCCTGGGGGTGGAGGGGATGGGCTGGCTGGGGAGAGCAAGGTGGCAAGGGGAGATCCTGTGTACGAGCCCAGCGTCAAATCAAATTAACTAGTTCTGCTTTGCTTACATTTTGCTCCTTGGAACATCTGTGAGTCTGGGTTGAATCCTGTGATGGGAAATGCTGATTGTCTGCACCTTCTCCCTCCTGCACAAAAAGTGTGAAGTTTTTGGAGCGCAACACTGCAGGAGCAAAGCATGGGAAGGCAAGCATAAAATGCACTGTTTCGTGCCAGTGGCAGCTGCAGTTTTATTTCTGTGTCTGAGTGATAAATGACAGGAATTAACAATTTTCTTCCAACTCCCTTGGAAGATGTATTCTATAGAATGAAAATAGAAACACTGAATTATTAAGAATCATGCCTCTTACATATGAAAATGGTACAGTGTCATGTTAAATACACCATATTAAGAGGTCAATTACAGACCTATTTTGAGTTAATGGGATTAGTTCTTTTTTTATTTTACATTTTAAAGGCAATCATTCAAGGTGTACTGGAGATTGAAGAAATAGAAAAGACAGTCATCCAGCTAAAGCTAGTCAGCGCTTGCAGAATGCCTGAGAGCAATGCCAGAGGGTGAGAGGGTGAGATGGGGCAAGGGCTGAGCAGACAACATCCCTTTCTTCCCATCTACATTGACTCCCCTGTGTGTGTCAGTGAGAAATGCCATTTTTATGGAACATTCCCTTTATTTGAATAGACAATGAAACAAGGGAAAATATATTTAGGCCCTGGTTCCAACCATAGCCCTCATTTCACTAAATCTTATAGCATTTTCTTTAAATCCTATTTGGTTCAGTGGAAACTAAGTATATACACAAAAGTTCTGAGCACAATATTGCAACTGGTCAAGGTACAATTGTTGCATTAGTCACTGTACACTTGTTCAGCCACAGATTGGTGTTGGAATCTGCTCCAAAGGGAAATAGCTAGAGAGAGCTCCTCTACTCTTCAAAGGATTTGCTGCTCCTGTGATGCCCCTGGAATACTAATGCACATGGAAATTGGCCCCCTGTGTTGCAAGAGAGGAGAAGGCTGTAAAAATGAAGCCTGTGGACCAAAGGATGAGTCAATAAATGAAGCACTAGGAGTATTTCATCATCCAAGTACAGGCCTGCCCACACATCCCCTGGGACCTTTCCAAGCCCTCTCTTTCCACCCTGCCCAAGCACATGTCCACACTGCGGACCTGGATTCAGCTGGAAAATCAACCTGTGAAAAAAGCCACTAGGATGGTATTACAGGCACAAGTTACTGCTGGGGAGATTCTGACTGGACTCTCACAATGAGAACACTGGTGTAATTTCCCCACGGAAGTGGTGGATTCCCCAACACTGGACATTTTAAAGATTTGGCTGGACCAGATGATCCTTGAGGTCCCTTCCAATCTGGTGTTCTATGATTCTGTGATTCCTGTTGACTTATTCTTTCCCATGTGGCATAAATTGCTGTCCAGAATTGATACATGTGTATAGTCTCCTTTTGCCAGGTCTCTAGACAAAGTGCATACAGGACTTCCGTATTAGGAATTCTGATTGCATTATAGACATGCCAGATGGCAGTATTTGTCACCAGAGTTACTGCTTACTTAGCTAAAAAGATGATCCATACAGTGCACAAAGGGGGATGTATTTATGCTGTACAGAAGAGCCAGGCAATAGTTTAGCTCACACTCACCTCTGTGCACACATGATGCCACTGCACTGTCTGCAGTGAAGAGACTAGGCCCTTCTCCAGACAGTACTGCTGCATCAGTGCAGTTGCCACAGCTCAATTTGTGTACCAGAACAGGCATAAGTTCCTTGATTCACCTTGTCTGGTTGCAGTTCAGGTTTCCAAAATGTCCTGGGACAGGGATTTCTTTCATTTTGGTGATTTGCTCCCTGGAGAGTCAAATATTAGCTAACAAAGAAAACTCCTAAGCAACTCCAATGCTTGCACATTAATTCGAAAACTAAATTTGGCATAAGATTAAGAACGTTACATTTCCAGTCGGTGTAACTGGGTCTTCTCTCTGGATAGCTGCTAGGACTTACTGGTGGATGTCATTGTTAACATTAGGAGGAGACTTCTCATCCAGAGCTTTGCCACAGAACCCACATCACCACCTCCCGCTGCTGCTGGTGCCAGATCCTGCACCGGAGGGATGCCGGCAACCAAGCCAGCCTCCCGGCTTAGGAATATGAGTCATTTACTTTCCTGTAGGCTGGACCACAAGACTGTTCATTTCCTGGCACTTTCTGACTCTTGATCTTATCCCACTGATTTTTCCTTTACAAACAACAGGGGAAAAGCTGGGAAAGCTGTGGAAAACAGAAAGGAGAAATAGGTCACACTAGAAATTCTGAAACCTCAGCAATGCTCTTGTTTAAAGTGATTAATTCAGTGACCTCTGACCACAATGCAGACCTTCAAATTGCCAGCAGAGGATAAAGGAATCAAGATCTGAATGAGTAAAGAAGGGATGAAGGGTGAGTTAATCCAGTAACTGTGAAGGAACACTGGAAATGAAAATACTCAACATATATTATTCTTCTCTTCATTCCTTCTATTGCATGTAGTGTATTTCTGGGTACGCTGGAATACCAGGTACATTTATGTCCTTTTTGATCTACACTGTTTGATCCAGATCCAGCCAGCAGAGCTCCTAATGCTATTAGGTAGCACAGTCTACGTTTATTTAGTTTTTTGAAAAGAAACTAAAGAAGCACTTGCAAAATAGTAGAGGGTTAAAAGAAAATGAAGTAACCCAGCAGCTGGCAACAGCTCCATCTTTATTTGCCAAGGTTTTTCATCTAAAACACACATTTTTTTGTGATGGAAAGTAACAAACTGGTTAGTGACATTGAACACTTGCAGGAGTTGCCTGCAAAGCTCCCATGCAGAATATAATCTTTCATCTATAGTTATAAGCCTGTAAGCTGCTTATACTATTTTTACTCTAAATCCACCTTTCATTTGGTTAGTCTTCAGCAATTCAGACCAAATTTATACTTGGAATTTCCCTAGGAATTTCCAGTTATAACACCATTAAAAAGTGAGAAAGGAGTCCTGAACTAACACACCTATTTTTGCTGCTGGACAATAAGCAGATGCCTCATTTGTGGTATCTGATACCCCTCATATGATAGCTTTGATTGTATCATTTTCTCCCAATTAGAAAAGAAGACTTGTGGGAAACCCATTCTGGGAATGCTACTGTCCAACAATGCTAATGACATGAAGACTTCTCCATATTTGTTTATGTAAGTACCTCTTTAAAATGAGAAAAAGAGACCTTGGAGTAACATAAAATGCCTGATTGTACCTCCTATTCTCCATTACTTGGTTAAGGTTCAATCAGTAAAGGCTCATGGGTTACTTGAACAATTTTCCACTTTCATGTGTGGTTCAGGTTTCATTTTGCAGCAGTAAAATATCAGGCTATTACTGATTATTTGATTTTACTGTAAGGATTAAATGAAGAAGTAAAGATAAAATGTAGAATAAGAATCTTGTCTTCACAACATCATAAATGTTTAAAGATTCAACTGATAACCAATTAGACTCCAATCCTTTCCTCAAATAAAAAACACTTCTTAAAAGTGTGTACTAACTCTTACTTCTTAAGTGTGGCGCTTTTTATGGTTCTCAAAAAGGAATCCTGAGTGAACCAATAGCTCTGTTTATGTCTGCACAGCAAAACTACCATTTGAGTTGTCTTTGATTAAATCGTTATCTTCTTTCTTCTTCTTTATTTTCCCCAGAGACATAAGAAGACATTAGTAGCAGAGATAAAGCTCTTGAGAGTCCAAGAAACAAAAAATGGGAGATTATTTATATTCAACTGTCCAGTAAAACATCAGAAAACTGAGTAATTATTTTATAATGTTATAGTAAAGGATGAAGTAAAGTTTGGGCTTTTGACAGGTGTGGTGTGATCAAACCAGAACTGCCTATAATACATTTGTGGAGCATGCTGAGGTCCATACCGATGTACAGATAAAATACCCCAGGCAGGAACTTTGTGTAACAAAGTAAATTATAACAAATGGATGATGACAAGGAGGGTCTGTATGTCTTCTTCACTTCCCAAGCAAGAACCCTGCAGCTCCTTGGAAGCAGGAAGTTTCTTGTCCTGTGCTACTTAAGCCCATTGCTGATTTGGTGTTTGCACAGCTAGATATGGATCACAACCTAAATCCTAACACTTCTGCACTACAGTTGCAAGGAATATTCCACTTAAATGCAGAAAAAGATGCCAAAATCTGGTGTAATACACAACATCCTCCAAACATGGTAGCAGAAGTTACACTGACGATAGCTGCAAGTGTGAGTAACAGAAAAACATTGACACTATGAATCACGACAGACCCTCAGCAGCAGTTATGATTTATGGTGTCAACCTATAATATACAGCTGTTAATGAAAGCAGAGGATTGAAACAATACTGACTTACTGGGTCAGGCACATGAAGGCTTTAGTGAGAACATCTTCCTGTTAAATGGCCACTTGGGGCTGTTCCAGTACTGCAGGACCCATGGTAGTTGCAGCCCTTACACATTGCCACTGCTATAATTTTAAATGGAATTTTGAAAAGTTTAGGTTTTCCCCAGAAGAAAACTGGCTATGAGGCTGCTGATCTTTCAGACCCTGGATTTGTGCGCTTAAAATTAGTAGTAAAAATCCCAGATAAGAGGCAGAAAAGGTCCCCAAAGCCTAAAATGTGTGGTGTTCAGGACCAAATATAGCACCAAAAAAAACAGGGGAAAAATCATCTAGCTATGCAGAAGCCTGGCAGACTGTAGGGGGTTGTATTTTCAGAAGTAACAATACTTAGGCCTCTGAAGTCCCCTACTGCACAGCTAGAGATCTGCTCCATCTCAGCCAAGCGTAATTCAGGAAAGGTCTGGTCTGCTATTCACTTCTCATTTGTCCTCCCTGCCAGCATTAAATTCAGTACAGCAGGAATGGTCCCCACATTAAAATATGCCAGAAAAATTCCAAGAGTGGCAGATACCTCTTCCCTGCTGCCTGCACGGCTCGTACACCCTCACTGGAAGGCCAAGGCAGAACTAACGGCTGTGATCACTTTCAAATAAATAACTTTTGGGATGAAAAACTCTCAAAATTCCTGCACAAATTTCTCAGCATAATTTGATACTCTGTGAAGCTGGAGTTTTCTATTCTAAATATCATACCCTTAGCGTCAAATGGATGGCTGGAAACATACGCTGTGCCCCACGCCACAGCATGCCCGGAACACTATCCTGGGCCTTGAGAAACAGATCTTGTGG
>NDXB01014142.1:0-13601 GCA_002631895.1 Agapornis roseicollis
GAACCACACAGCTTGGTGTCATCAGCAAACTTGGTGAGGGCACACTCAATCCCACTGTCCATGTTACCAGTCCAAACACTGATCCCTGAAGGATACCACTCATTACTGGTCTCCAACTGAACATTGAGCCATTGACCACAACTCTTTGTATGCAGCCATCCAGCCAGTTCTTTATCCACCGAGTGCCCCACCTATCAAATTGATGTCTCTCCAATTTAGAGACAAGGATGTCGTGTGGGACAGTGTCGAACGCTTTGCACAAGTCCAGGTAGATGATGTCAACTGCTCTACCTCTGTCTATCAGTTCCATAGCCCCATCATAGAAGGCCACCAAATTGGTCAGGCAGGATCTCCCCTTAGTGAAGCCGTGCTGGCTGTCACCAAGCACCTTGTTGGTTTTCATGTGCCATAGCATGCCTTCCAGGAGAATCTGCTCCATGATTTTGGCAGGCACAGAGGTGAGACTGACCGATCTGTGATTCCCTGGGTACTGTCATATTTTTATATGTGTTGATTCTTCTCAAATAATTTGTTTGCTTGTTTGATTCTTGTTAGTTTTCCATGGTGAGAGACTGAGTTTCGGGGTTTTTTTGTTCCTTTGGCAAGTCAGAATTTCAGAGGATTATAAGCTTAATTTAGGACTTTACACCTAAATAATGTTTTGGAGATTCACCACACTGTTTGCCTTTTTTAATTTTTATTTTTAAACAGCACTGCTAAAAAAAGCTGATGACTGTGAAAAGTAATATACGCCTTTTATCCTCCAGTAATATCCACTTGCTTCTTATGAAAATTGCAGAAGGGGAGAAATGCATGAAATCAAAGCAAGTATCTTAGTCAGAATATGGAATCATAGAATTGTTTGGTCTGGAAGTGACCTTAAAGCTCATCTGCTTCCAGCTCCCTGCCCCAGGCGGGGTTGCTCCAAGCCCTGTCCAAACTGGCCTTGAACACTGCCAGGGATGGAGCTGCCACAACCTTCCTGAACAACTGTTCAGTGCCTCACCAACCTCATAGTGTAGAGCTTTTCCTAATATCTAGTCTAAATGTGTCCTCTTTCATCTTAAATCCATTACCCCTTGTCCTGTCACTATCTGCTGTTGTAAAAAGTCCATCTCCATATTTCCTATAGGCTCCCTTCAGATATTGGAATGCTGCTATAAAGAAACTAACTTTTTTTAAAAAAATGAGGAAACTGAAATATAGCATCTAATGATTACTTTTTCAAGATTCAAAAATATATTTATATTTCTCTTCCATATCCATCTGGAAGCTATGATACTGTGTGTTTATCTCAAAAGAGTGTTTAAAATTTAATAGGAGGAAGTTATAGCAGAGAAATGTTGAGGATATAAAATTCTGGAGTAGTAAATACAGCAAGAAACAAAAACATTCATGGTAAAGTGTAAAATGTGCCATGTAATTTCTGTCATATACTGTACTACATATAGGTATGTATATACACGTTATACAAACCTATGCAGGTGCATTTCTTTCAGATAGTTAATTTTGTTTTATTGATTCCCCCCTTTTAATTCAGCCTCATATCACATGCACATCATTATTTTCAACGATATTATTACTGTGAGAGATATACTTTTTAGAGACCATGGTATGGTCTTTGAGAAATGGAGAAGATTTTTTAACACTGCTATTGGAAAAAGTGATTTTGTTGACTTAATTGCCTATGTTTGGGAATAAAGGCCAGCTAGGGGCAGGAAGGTTCATTGTGTTAACATGCACTCAGTT
This sequence comes from Agapornis roseicollis, assembly GCA_002631895.1. Classification (NCBI taxonomy): domain Eukaryota; kingdom Metazoa; phylum Chordata; class Aves; order Psittaciformes; family Psittacidae; genus Agapornis; species Agapornis roseicollis. The sequence goes on from NDXB01014142.1 coordinate 1,750, forward strand.
TCTCCTAGGAAAACTATAGGCAACACTACCAAATACATGCAGTTTGGGGATGGACTTGCCATATGAACATTTTAAAGAAAGCTGCTTCTCTTTAGTTTCAGTTCAGTTAGAAACTTCCATGTTGGTTCAGCTCTGCTTGTTTCAGTTTATGGTTCAGAAGCACCAATATGAAACTAGTAAGTACCTCAAGATTTCCGAAGTTAAAGTGAAATTTCATCAAGATTTTCATAGTGTAATAACAGAAATTACAAGTCTTAGACTAAAGAATTAGCCTGCACCCACTGAAGAACGACATAAGACCTCAGTCATAATGACCTGCATTCACAACTGCAGAAATTGGACAACCCTCCCAATCTTTACCAGCTGATCTGTACAGTAATAGATAACTATTGGACAGAAATAAATATGGCACATTTTAATATGAGTTATAATTAATACCTACAGTCTACCCATATCTGAAGCCTGGAAACATGGGCCACATATCTACTTAGAGATGAGAGTTTCAGTATGTAATCAGTTCCAGTCATAGTTTATCTTTGTAGTGGGCTATGTTTTGAAAAACTGAGTACTGAACTGAATACATAAAGTCTTTATTTTACTTCTGCGGTGTCTAGAAATGGGGCTGGCAGTAGGCTGCAAAAGAAAAATAACAATGTCACCACATTAGAATGCATGTCTGCCAGTCACTTTATTTTAAATTTAAGTTCTTGTTTTCTGAAGTGTATCTATGCATTCCATAGGTCATGAAACTTAGAAAATAAAACCTATTTACCAAAAGGGTAAGCATGTTATGATGTATATAATAGAGATTTATTTCTCCATGAACCACAGAGCCTGAACTTATTTTACTTAACAGCAGTGTATAATAGAAAAGCAAATGAACTTTAAACAGTGGAAAAAATAAATTTTTAATACACGACACAGAAAATATGCTTTAATTTTCAAATCACTTTTAGATTCTTGCAATGACCCTTGGAGTCTTGCTTCTAGCAATATGTAAGGTATTAAAAAAAAAATGCTTTTAAATATTGCTCCTAAAAAGTTGTTTTCTATTTCCCTTTGGAGGGATTACATCTATCACATTGCACTGTTTCTCATTCATTGTGCTCAAGTGCAGTATTTGATGTATCTGATGTTGCATGTCCAAAATGGGCACTTGGGAAATAACTGGGAAAGATTTTGAATGCAGTGTTTTATTACAGACTGGTTTGGAAAGGCGCTGGGTGTTTTTTGCTTTGGCTTTTATTTGATTCTGATGTACTCAATAGCTTCCTCTGGAAGCCTACAACTCTAGCAACTGAAAAACAAGTCAGTTGCACCATCAGATCAACAGCTTGTTACTTGTATTTATCAGTCAATAACCAAGCACAATTCTACAAAATCCTGTTTACACGCTAACAAGTGTCTGTTCTCCAGTGAGAATTTGAGGGTAAAATGTCTGACTCTCCAATACATTGAGAAACAAATAGACAATAGTTTAAGTTGTAGTTAACTTTTTATCTTTCTTTAAAACATGTTCCATTTGGTGAGGTTGGATGTGAGATACTGTGGGGCCCGTAACAAATTCCTCCCTTGTATGTCTGCTTATTTTAATGACATTTTGCCAACCATTTTCAGATGATACATGCATGCATATACTATGTGAAGAAAAAGAAGGGGGATTGCCTCAGTAGTTACTATGGGGGGATAAACAGCAATCAGACTGAAGATATTTCAAAGCTTTTTCCATGGGAAGACTTTGTTTTGAATAATAATAGAGTTATATAAGTAAACCCTGGGACTATAAAGCTTTCAAGATAGTAACAATTATTGAAGTTTCCCAAAATTATTCCTGAAATAACTGTAGGGTTTTTTTTGTAGGAAAAAAAAAGGAAAAGGCTTGACTAAATGAAGTTAATGTAAAGTGAATTCACAGAGGCTAGTGTTTAAAATTGAAGAAAATTCTATTGCATTTTGGATTTTGCTGGTTTTAAACCAAGAATCAGTTAAAGCCTTTAAATCCTCTGTGGCTACATGAAATAAAAGCCTCCTGGTGATTAATCATCATGAATTTTAACTTCACTGCTATCTCTGCGTGCCAGGTAATTGAAATATGAATATATATACAGTGTTTATCCCTAAAATACTAAGTACAGAGTGAAGCACATTCCAAATGTCATATTGCTTTCTAATCTGACAAAATTATTCTTTTGGCAGGAAGAAAACAGGAAACAAGGCTATAACAAATACTCTTGAATACTCTTAGAGTTTCATTGCTTCTGCTTTGCTTCGTAGTCCTCTTACTTCAGTGTAGGAAATCATCAGATGAGGTTTTGTGCTGGTTTTTTTGTTGTATTTAAAGGATGAACTGAAGTTTGAGAGGCTCTTCAGAGTTCTTCTAGTCTATTTCCTCTAGTTTCCTTTTTTCAGTTTTTTTTCCTGCTCTTTACTGCCTGTTTTGGCTCCTGACCTTTTCTCACCAATCTTTCTCTTTTTTTGTAGAATATTGTTAATGAAGTGTGCACAATGTTGCTTGGGGAAAAAAAGCCACAGTAATTTTTCTTTATTTTTAAAATGCGTTTGATTCCATCTAGCAGCTGCAGACCCCCTTTTTCACAAACGAATCTGATTACTTAGTGTGATTAAAATGAATTTTTCTTTATATGGCAAAACCAGTTTTTCCCAACTGTGAATCTGACAAGCATATGTTTTTGAATACCAGTTTAATACTAAAAGTTGTAAAGACACAATCATCACAAGACTTTTTATTTACTATTGTTCAATACGAACAGTTTAGAGTGAAAGAAACTAATGAGGTCTTTGATAATCAATTCTTATCAGAAATGTCTTGGGCAGAGTGTCGTTTTTCAATTATCATCAGTTGTTCAGTAGCTGTACACAGAGGCACTTTTTTCATCTAGAAGTGCTGATTTCATCTTTATTTTAAGAAAGATTAACTTACATTTGAATGCTTGAAATTAAAACTGTTCCTACTTGGACTGCTTTCTTGACAACTGGCGTTATTTTATCTCGCATGATTCTACATGTAAGTGCTGAGCTCCATCTTTAGAAGAAAAAACTCAAAGGTAGGAAAACCAGGAAACTGGCATGTAGACATTTGGGAATTTTGAGGCCAGGATATTTAATATTAAGGGGTGTGTGAGAATAGAATAGCAGGTAATGGTAGAAAAGCCTAGCTGTTCTCTAGGGAAATCATGCTTCCAAATTTTGGAAGAAATGGTAAGAAAGCTCCTGGTTGATGATGAGAGGGAGAAAGGGACAGGAAGGGAGGGAAAGACAGACACTGAGACTGCGGATGTAAACAGTTGCATCCAAATACTAGTGCAGTTGTAATTATTGAGGCAATGTTGAGGGGGGAAGAGGGGGACTGGCAGTAGTGTCCTGAAAAGGCAAAAGCAAACCTTGACATATAATACTGGTGGTTCATATCAGGTTATTAATGCATTTTAATTTACCTAGGTAGGGTGTAGTCAAAAATTTCTGAGCTCAAACTTACCTAGAATTGACAGAACAAATCAGTAATAAATAGTTATCCATTTGATTAAGTATGGCAGAGAAAAGGGTAGTTTTCAAGTAGTGTTTTACTTCACTTCACTCATTTATTTTTTTTTTAATATATATTTAGAGCTGTCTTATAAACTGGATAAAGCTGATTATAAATTTGTCTCTGTAGAAAAAAAAAAAAAGAGAGAGAGAAAATATTCATAATATGAATTATGAAGAATCATAGAATCACAGAATAGTTAGGGTTGGAAAGGACCTTAAGATCATCTAGTTCCAAACCCCCTGCCATAAGCAGGGACACATCACACTAAACCATGTCATCCAAGGCTTCATCCAACCTGGCCTTGAACACCGCCAGGGATGGAGCACTCACAACCTTCCTTGGGCAACCCATTCCAGTGCCTCACCACCCTAACAGGAAAGAATTTCTTCCTTAGGTCCAATCTAAACCTCTCCTGTTTTAAGTTTGAACCCGTTACCCCTTGTCCTGTCACTACAGTCCCTAATGAAGAGTCCCCCCCCACCATCCCTATAGGCCCCCTTCAGATACTGGAAGGCTGCTATGAGGTCTCCATGCAGCCTTCTCTTCCCCAGGCTGAACAGCCCCAACTCTCTCAGCCTGTCTTCATATGAGAAATAATCCATAAACTGTTTTTTTAATGTTGTAGCTCAGAATTTCCTTCTGAATTCAAGGAGTAATATCACAGAATTGTGTATTACTACTGGGTGATAGTGAGAAATACTTTGCATGTATAAAAGCAAGTTGCAGCCCAATAGTTTTTCAGAGAGGTGAGATAAGACTGTTGGAGAATCCTAGGAAAGTTGCAGCCAATATTCAGGAGCAGTCTTTTTGTTCAGTGCTTTCAGAAGATGGATGATGCCCTGATTTACACCTTATAGATAGAAATGTTAGGATTATATGGAGTTTCCTTATCTTTCTTGCAAAGTGCATTGTATTCACCTCTGTTCCCTTTATGACTCTCCTAATATAGAAAACTGGGAAATAAAAAAAAAACACCCCGCATGTTATATTTATGGTCTTAACTATTATGATTGGTCTTGCTTAGAAAATATGTCCCTTTTCTAAAAGGCAAAGGTGTAGAGTTTATACCCTGCCCCAGGGAGCTGCATCTCAGATATGTCTGGGTTAATTCAGGGAAAGGTGTGTGGGCTAGCTGGCTGCTTGATGTGAGCTGATCAGCCAACTAAAAAATACAGACGTCATCAATCTGTCTGTATGACACTGGTTTTCATGTTGAGCCTTTGCAACTGAAGAAATGGTTTTCATGATTTGTTCTCAGTAAAACTAAAGCCAAGTATCTCTTTCAATGTGCCAAAGCCACAGGACAGGCACAGGGCCAATGGTGCCAACTGTTGCATTGGAAATCTTTACAAAAAATTGCTTTGCTGTAACTTTGATGCCAAAATTGCTCTTAAGAGGTCAGCAGCGTGTGTGGTGGAAGTGTAGGAATGTTAGACATTTTCACTGCAAGATGTGGAAGGCTTTTGAGATTAAGAAATAGGGAAGAGTTTATTTATATTTAAAGGATAAATATTACTGCAGGGTAGCCTCATATTCTCTAGTGAGAGCTGGGATTCTCTAAAAATTGTCACATATCACCATCTTCTGAGCAAGCCCTGTACTGCAATCTGTTAACTCAACTAAATTCATGTGCTGCAGTGGTCTCACTATACACTTAAGCAACATGAGAAAACTTCTGTAGTCAATACCTGACATTTCAAGTACTAAATTATGATGAAACTTGTATCAGATTTTGTGAGCAAAAGAAACCGTTATTGTTAAGAAATGGGTCTGTGTTCAAAAGTTTGATGTCTTCTCTGACTGTGAAAAAATCACTGACAAGCAAAAGTAATCCCAAGGAAATCCACAATGAGAAAATCCTATGCAGAAAATGTAGCATGTGTGACCCTGTTGATAGAAAATATGTTTACTACATAGATTGAAAAAATGCCCAAATTCTTACGTCCACCTAGATGATACTTCGGTTTTGTATCCCATTTCATACAGTCTTGCCCCAAATTATCCTAGTCTTTATACCCACTTCCCATTCCTCAACACTTTTTGTATCTCACTGTCTTGAGTTCTTTTGATTCTCCTCCCCACACCCTGGGGAGCAGGGGGATGAAGAAGGAGAGGGAGTGAGCGGGCAGCTGCACGGTTCTGAGTTACAGACTGGGCTTAAACCAGGACACTTTCAAAATGCAGAAATTATTTAGTCTAAACCTTACAGTATTTTATTAATAATTCCTGTCAATTTAGACTTTTTTTGACTAAAGCAGATCCATTCTCTTCAACATAGAACTGAAAGTGGGTTGCATTAAGCTTCTTGCCAGAGTAACATACAAACACACTTTCAGATATAGTTTATCTGTAATTAAATATGAAATATTAATCTATACTTAAAATACCATATTTAAAAGATCATTCCTGCACAGTCTTTTCCCAATTGAGTTGTCCAAGAAGCGGTGATGTATTATTTTCTTAGTCACACATGACTGGCTTGCAAAAATCTTGATAACATGAAGTTGGTGCCACCCTCTTCTGTACATACCAGAAACAACATTATTTATATACAGAGCAGATTTTAATTCTTTTTGTGAATGTAGAATTGTGATGGGGAATAAAATTGTGATGGGCATGAAGAGGAAAATATATGCAGCTATTAATTATGGTGTGCCAGTGACGTAGTGGCACTCTATTGAACAGTAGAAATAGTTGCATGTAGCATTTTGTTGTCAGGTTTCTTTGGCAAGAGGTGAGGTCGGCAGAGGTAAAGACAAGATCATTTTACTGTGAAGAAAGCAGATCTTCATCATTCTGTGGGGAAGTGGCAGTGAAAGGATTTCTCTTCTGATGAAATTCTCCCCTTTCTTTGTAAGAGGAAATAAGGCATAAAAGCTGAGACTGGAATTTCAACTGTAGGTACTCAGTGTACAACCTATTAAAAATAATGGTGGTGACTGTTAGAGAAATTTAGTTTAATCTCTCCAGGAATAAGTTCTAATCAACAAAATGAAATTTACTTATAGGAAGGACCCATGCTGAATTGTGCAAATTAATTCAGTGTAGTTTATTTCTATGTTGTCGGGGGTCAGAGAAAATGAGCCAATTTTAGATACTGAAGCCCAGGTATTTAGCATGATGCTAACATCATGCGCCCCACCTCTGAATGAGCCTAGGGTCAGGTGGGAAGCAAAAGTTACATCATGTACAGAAGTATACATGTCAAAAGAGGTAGGATTAGCCTCACATGACCATTCATTCCCTTGGAGTAGATTACCCTGAACATTCCTTTCTGGCACATGCAGCCAACTGTCTCCTTTCATGTTAAAAGATTGATTTTCACTATTCAACCAAAGTGGTTAAGCTGAACCTTCAGTCTTTCCCAGAATTGCTTTTGTGTGATGTTATTCCTGATTCCCATTCATTACATTATATAACATGCCTTTACTGGTCCAGTTCATGTAGAAAGTATCACCCAGTACAAAAGGAAAAAGGGTTTAAGGCCCAGGGCTTAAAAAGAAAGAAAACACAATAATTTGGACAGAACAGAAACAGCACAAGTAATAATCTTTCCAACAGCAAGAGTTATGATAGAAGTGCAGAGCAGTGCAAGGTGAGAGGTAAGAGAGGATAACTTCTTCCCACGCTTGGCAAGGCAGCTGTGTGTGCAGCTGTCAGGGTACCTAACATGCAAAGATGCTACATAACTGTTGCACCTACTCATGTTTGGAGAAACAAGGGAAATGCAAAGGGATGACACCTCATCAGAGAATCTATCTAGCATTTCGTCTCACCTAATAATGTCTAAACATCTCCAAATTCTCTCCAGTTTTCTTTCCTTCTCTTTTCCTGTTAGATGTCCTGTTTCCTCTTGCAGATTGTTAATTACCTTTCACATGATTTTTCACTGCTGTACAAATATTATGAAAGAAAAAATCTAAAACTTTAGTACTAAAACCACTGAGGAGCTGCTTTCTCTGAAATTCAGTTGTGCCATATTATTGGTTGAAATATCTACTCAAATTTTAGTTGGATGTTTTCTAGCACTTAAGATTTCTATCTCAATTCTTGTCATGATTTCATCTGAAAATAGATTATTTTGCAATTAATTCAGGATGTGTGTAATAGTCCTCTTATGCTTTACAACTTGAGATTAACTTTTACATATACAGCTCCAAATAGACTTCCCAGCTGGACTTTTGCACATAAAACTAACATGTAAAGAAACATACTTCATCACTTCTGCTTTCCATGGCACCTTAATAGCAGATCTCTCAGTATCACCTCTTCAGGCAGAGACTGAAGCTTGAATCTTCACTCAAGCAGAGGGACATGCAGAATTAGTTATCTACAAGTGGCTTCCAAATCTATTTTTTCCCATGCTGACTGCTTTATGAAGTCATATTCAGATCATACTGCCTTTTCTCTGCTTCATACCCTTCTCATCTTTTCCCATTTCCTCTATCCCTAAACTTAAAATTTAGACAGTGTACTAGTTACCATAGCCTTGCCATAGAATTTAGTAGACCATCCCATCCCAACACACATGCCAATATTCACCCACTCTACCTCAGGGGTTGTGGTTCATGGTAGGAAGAGCTACTGAATTTATCAAACTGATAAAAGTTGCTTTTTGCTGCAAGCTAAGAGGAAGTTACAATTTTTTTACACTATTTTTTAAATAAAACCTCATAACTTGATTTCTTTAGAGAAAAGAAATACAAAAAGGGTAATTTTTTTCTAATACTCTTTTTGAGACTTATAGAAATGGTAGTATATCTAAAGATACGTTTAAGGGGATTATTTATGTCTAGGTGTTTTTCCTAAGTGTCTGATGCCTTGTTTACTGAGAAAGCATTTAAGAAAATCTGCCAGTTAAAAGAGGAGACATTTGCAAGCCGTGGGGCTCTCAGGCTGGTCCTGTGTGTTTGCGTTAAGGTACTCACCCAGTTTCTGTTCTTCAAAACTGACTTCAATGCTTCAGTCTTCATTTTCTTTCCTTACTGCTGACTTGATTAGGTTTTAAGATATGGCTTTATATGTTGTAAACCACTCTACTAGTTAAAAAAACCATTCCTGTTTTCTCTCACTTGAGGCTGTGTGCCTATTATAAGCCCAAGCAAAATTCAAATTCTATATAAAGCCTCTATTAGAAAGACAATGTTGGCAGTTTAGCAGTGTCTATTCTGATTTAGATATTAGAAAGAAGCTCTTCCCTGTGAGGGTGCTGAGGTGCTGGCACAGGGTGCCCAGAGAAGCTGTGGCTGCCCCATCCCTGGCAGTGTTCAAGGCCAGATTGAACAGAGCTTGGAGAAACCTCATCTAGTAGAAGGTGTCCCTGCCTGTGACAGGGGATTGGAACTTGTTGAGCATTAAGGTCCCTTCCAAAACAAACCATTCTGTAATTCTGTGGTTCTATTTGCTCCTTGCAAATATCTTGATATATTAGTTACACATTAGTTGTATAATTTGTATTTTACAGTTTTACAACTGGGCATCTAATATCAGTGTTTTCCAAGCAAGAGTGTAATAAAGAAGGTTATACTGGTTACTGGAAACAGTGATGTGCTGTTACAGGAGAACATGAGATAAGCTTTACTTAGAACCAGATCGATACGCAATAGTGACCCTCTCCCTCTGATCCACACAAGATTTCTTCTAAGTATATACACACAAGCATTTGTATGAAACAGTGTACACGGCTGTTGCGTGACCAAAGCAGGGATGGCAATGAATAAAGCAGAAATGTTAGAATTTTTATTCCTAATGCGTAAAAGTTAGTATCTGCTGCAAAAAGGTGTTCTAGGTGGGTGGTCAGACAGGTTCTTTATAGAGCAAGGGGGGAGAAAGATAAAATTAACATCCACCTTACATTCACAAATGTCTTACTATGCAGATTCACTGTGAAGCTTGGTGGCCAGTCCACTTGCATTTGCTTCAGAACATTGATTTTGTGGCAAGTAAAAATACCTTCTTCTGATGTGAATTCTCTAAGCCATGATTCACTAGCTGGTTTAGGGTTTGTTCCCCATTTGCTTGGCTGCTTATGTTGGTTTAAGGTAGAGAAGGGGTTTTTGTGTTGGTTTCATTTGTTTTATTTTGGGTTTTGGTTGATTTTTCCCTTCCACAAAAGCAAATACAAAATCAAAATAGTCATTAAAGCAAATTTGTTTCCTGGACTACAAAGCTAGCAAGAGATCATGTTGGTCTAAAAATTCACAAGCACCTGAAGGTTGTTCTAAGCTGATATACTGCTAAGTTTATGTTGTAGGATAGCTTCATGTAATAGCCCCAAAGGAAATAATCTTCAGATGTTCCATACTTTCAGCCCTCTGCAAGCAATCAGTTCAGGTTGCCAAAGGCAGGGGTGGGGATGAGCCCCATTCATAGAAAAGGGCCTCCTGATGTGTGCTAGAAGGAAGGTAAATTTTATTTTATGTGACAAGGTGCAGTTAGACAGGATCTTTTGTTTTTTTAGAGTACAGAAATGAGATTGATACTTTTGTGTTTTCTGTTCTTAATGAATGTAAAGTAAACCCCAGAAAACTGTTAAAACATAGTCTAACTTTTCTTAGCAGAGAAAGTAAAGTTTATTTGACCATAGCATGCTATATATAAACAATTAATTTTTCAAGTTAAAAATGTTTTTTCCTTTTATAAATATGCTTATGAGATTTCATCTTTAGAAGCATTCAATAGGGTTAATAGTATACTTTCTTTTTAATATTATATTGCTGAATTCTGAAAACACAGTATTCTATCAGAAAAGTTAGTCTACACATTCAGAGAATTTTCATCTCTCCTGAATTATCTGAGCTAGCAAAACAACAACATAACACTAAAGTTGGTACTGTCCAAATATTGTGCTTTACAGCATAGAATATCTTACATACATTCTTTTTCTAAAATAAACTTTCAGCATTTGATATTATAAAAAAAATGAAATTAATCAGAAACAAATCAACCTTCATTAGAAATTGGCACACAAAAAGAAAACATCATGCATGTGGAATATTAACTTCTGTTTTGAGGTGATTCTTCCCCTGTTTATTCTTGATTCTTAACATTCCCTTAATTTCAAATAAAACATTAACATGCTCATATAAATGGTATAGAACATTACACAGTGGATGTGTTGGGGTTTTTTTCTTACCATATATCAACTGTACATGAGAGAAAGCTGGTAATCTTCAGCTTAAGTCAAAGATTGTCATATCAATATGATATAAAAGTTTAATTTTGTAAGTTATATTCAAGGAATGTAATTATATGATTGTTTTTAAAATTTAATGCATGGTGATTATCTCAAGAATAGTCAAATTAGTTTAACACAAACTGACAGATGGTTAATGGGCAAAGACAAACCCATAAATAACCTGACATCCTGATCAGCATTAAAATATCACATATCTATGCACTGTGAAAATGATTGCAAATTATGTTAGCATTGTGTTTTGACAAAAAAAAATCTCTTTCTGTTGGCACGCACTTAATAACATAAAGATACCTTAGGCCTACTACTTCTTGAACCATTCAGTTTAATATACTGCTAAATCTGGATATTCTGTTACAGTACTAACAGTGCCAGGAGGTTGAATAGCAACCAGATTCTATGTTTCTCTGATATGGTTTTGAAGTTAATTTAGTAATTTAATTTCTTAAAATAGAAATGAAGTTACTTCTGCAGAGAATATTCTGCTGCCAGTGATACTGATAGGCAAATATTTCCTTCTGTGCAGTTCTTGGTTGAAGGTTTTTGTCTCTTATTCATTTTCATTTACATAAAGTATAAAAGCTCTTTTTATCAACATTATTGTAACTGCCACCATAGAACAGAAAAAAGTTTATGAAATCTTATAACCTGTTTATCACTTTACTATTGCAGTTTATAAATAACAGATACACTTTTGTAGCAAACCTGAACCATTTAAACATATTATTGGGGGGGGGTTATGTATTAGGCATAATAAAATAATTCAGTTATGCAAAAATCTCTGACTTCTGTAATGTGGGAAGACACTTCTGTGCTCTAATAACACAATGGCTCAGAGGTAAGTTTTCTCTGTCTTATCTTCCTGACTTCACAAAACTCCACTCCGTTTAGTTTCACAATATGTATAATCTTCAAGGCAACTTCACAACAACAACACATGCTCCAGCCCTTCCAATATTGACAGGAACTTCCTAAAAAAAAAGGGAAAACCCAACATTTTTAGTTACTCCTATGGATAGGACTAGAAGGAATTATTTGCAGATTAAAAGTAAATCAATTTGTTTATTCTAATTACTGTACAGAAAAAAAAAAAAAAAAAAAAAGAGTTAT
>NDXB01014142.1:13703-24758 GCA_002631895.1 Agapornis roseicollis
AAAAAAAAAAAAAAAAAAAAGGTATATAAAACTAAACCAGGGCTCTAAAAACACAGCGTGGGCTTTTGGGGAAAGGCTTTAGCAGCCTCTCAGGGGGGTGTGGGCTGGTGGTGTTGCTCTTAGCTTCTATAAAAGACAGTTGTATCCTGTGTTCTGAAACCACAAACTGTGTAGCCACAAAAGCATCTCGACAGTTAGAAATATTTCCTCTTGGTCTCAATGGTGGTGGTCATAAACACAAAAACTTAGAAGTGTCTCCAGCAGAGGGCATTGCCCATAAACACATGACAGGTCCAACAGCTGTAAATTGAAGCGCTTCAAGCACAAAATCATTTGTGCAGCCTCGATCACAAGCCAGTGTGTTGCTTTCACCCTCTAATATGAAAAATCTTACACAGTTATTTCCCAGGAGGGGCAACCAATGTTTTAGAAAGCCCAACTACACTACTACTGCATCCTAATACAACATTTTTCACAAAACCAGTGATAATTGTGCAATTTAATTTTTTTTCCCATTATTTGGACAGAATTCTTCCCACCTGTGGGAAAAATTCTCATTATTTCTTAGACAATTCTTCCTGTTACCTCTGTCCACTCATTATTTTGAGCATCATAGGACTCCACGGTATCCAGGTACGTATGTCCATCATAGCCTCCAACAGCATATAATCTGTCCCCCAGAGGACAAATTCCAACAGCATCCCGAGGTACACTCAAGGGGGCCACTGTTGTCCAAGCATCTGTTTTAGGATCATACCTAGGATGTTTTATAATAAAATTTAGAAAAATACATTGTACAAACACATTTCAAATTTAAATGACTGATATTTGCTTACTTTCTGCAACACTGTATTTCAGTTTACACCATGAGCTAATATAATAATTGAGTGATGCAATTACATATCTTGCCACCAGAGGGGTCTTCAAGCACATGAAAAATGTCCATATTTTCACTTACTGATTACAGTCTCTTCATCAGATTACAGAATCAGTACATTTTCAACATAAATGAGGCCTGAGAGGATGATAACATGGCCATCAGTTGGGTCAGCAAGGTTAATTTTAATATATTCTTTTTTCTTGTTCCTTAAATATTTCTGTTTTCTCCTTGTATCAGTGTTGATTTCATTTCGGATTTGTATTCAGTCAACTTCCACTGTAAGTTCAAGTGAATTCCAGGGTAGCTTCAGGTTTACATTATGTAACTGGGAACAGAATTGAGCTATTGTTATCAGAACAGGGAGTGCTTGCTTCTTGCTTGCCTTTCTTGTCCCCAAATGATAGTAGTGTCAATGGATACCCATTAACCTTTTGGTCAATATCACCTGAGTACTTGGAGGAAGAAAGAGCTGAAAAGTACTTAGTTCTTACAACATATGATGCAAGTAGTCCAACCCTGGGTTTTGGCACTTGAGAAAAAAGAATGGTCACATGGTTTATTTGTCTTACTTGTTGAGTTGTCTTTACCTGGCTCCTGGGCAGCTCAAATAGAAGGGGGAGCTGGAGAGAATTTGTTTCTGTGGGGTTTTTGTTACCACAAGTATATTGGAAGTGAGTTACTCTGTTCAAAATATTATTTTAGAAAGCATAATATGTTTTGCAGACATAACATTCCAATTGTGAAAAGGTTTCCTTTGCTGCTAGAAGTTATTCAATATTTCCTTCCTGGAATATATTTAAAAAAAAAAAAAAAAAAGGAAAATATTAAAAAAATAATTCCTTACCTTTCTAAAAAGTCGGAAAGTCGAGAGCAGTGGTTGGAAGCAGGTGCATCATGACCTCCCACAGCATATAAAAACCCATTGTATGTTGCAACACCAACACCGCCTCTTCTCTTAGACATGGAAGCACATATGCTCCACTTGTTTGTGTGTGGATCAAAACATTCCATTGATTTTAAGCAGGAGCTCCCATCTCGTCCACCGACAGCATACAGTCTGGGATCATTACACGCAAGAAGGCAAACAATTTCAGTCTTTAGCCTCTTATTTTAATAGAAATTTTATGTGGTTAACTTCATATCACTTTAAAATGATCTTTAGGCCCATTATTTGCTATATGACAGCAAGGCTCTGGAACTTTCTTTGCACAAAGTGTTTCGCATGTTAGTTGAAGGCAGGTTTATTCTTCATTTGCAGTGTAAATTTTCAAGCAGTCTTATTTGAAAATTAAGCTTTAAGATGCATATCAGCTTCATTAAATGTAAGCTATATATGGAATTTTATAGATGCTACATATGTTTTAAATATATGGGTAGTATTCCATGTAACAAGCTTATGGAGTATTTGACATCTTAGTATTGCATTAAGCATTTTTCCTATATGTTATATTTAAAAGAACTTGAATAATACCATTATATAACAAAAGCATATATAAAAAATTACTAAATATAGTGTCCTCATGGTTTGTATTTAAGATCTGCCAGACAGATGTTACCACACAGGCAACTAGTCTGCTCAGCCTAAAGGTACTCAGCAAATGACCAAAAATGAGGATTTCAACCAGCTGATGTTGGGACAACATGTAAGAGTAAGTGATTGAAATCCACACTAATTAGCATGAGAGTTCTTTGGTTTTTTGTCATTTTAAAAAGCCTGAATTTCTCTTGTGTTTCAAGCTAACTGGTACATTGCTAGCCTAATGATAGTATGCATACAGGATTTAAAAATAGCAGAGATGTTTAGATGTTGAGTGTGCCAGTTGTTCTGGTCTGTTTAAAACTTGGCTAATGCTTACTGCCATGAAATTGAATTTACTTAGTGTATGTAATTAGAGACCTAGGGAACATATGGACTTGTCCAAAATCACCTAAAACAAATCAATTGAATTTGTTTCAGAAGTGCCTGTTTTTCTCCAGTGTCTGGAGAAATTTTCAGACTGCTCTGGTGTCTAATTTAACCAGAAGATTCTTGACCACTCTTAGAATAATACAAAGTTTCTAGTACTCTCTTCTAATGTTTGTGAATGGAAGACAGACTTGAGTTCAGTTGTGCAATTTGTTGCCTGACCCATAAAAAACTTGAAGATTTGATTGTTTTCTCTTCACATCATGCCATTAGATACATACTACTTGTTTACACAGCTTTTACAGGGAGAGGAAATCACTGTATATACAAACAGATTGGCTGGGATCTTTTGTTCTCTGTAACCTGTCTAGAAACGTGGTTGTGTGTCCCATTCTCTAAGGAAAAGAATTCAGAAAATGTTCAAAAAAATGGTGTTCCACGGAAACTTAAAGTCTTTTCTGGTTGGGTTTAAATATTCAGTGTGGCTTAGGGAAACGGGAAAAGACGAATTCTGTTTGGTTAGATCATAGCAGTAGCACTGAATGTTGGACATTTTGATCTTGGCTCCCCCCGGGTATGCCAGAAATTATGTCACTAGACTAACAGACATGATTTAAGCCAGGCTGGAGACAGCTTGTACCAGGAGTGATTGAGAGCAGAGTCAGGATCAGGCTGGATTTCCTCTTTGACAAAGTGATTTCCTACATGTTGCTGTGGAAGGTACCAGCAGGAGTTTCTGGTGAAGTTTATGCCGTGAACATTTCCTCTGAGGTACAAAGGGACTTGAACATGCACTTCTTTCTTTTTTGGACTTTTGAGTTAATGATTAAAATTGTGTTGTGTTGTGTTGGCATGCAAAACCCTGACTTGTGTGTGAAGAAGTTTTTGCATTTTCAAATACTGGTTTCCTAACATCTTTGTTTCTGCTCCATATTCTTCTCTTTCTCTGGAATTTAAGAAGCAAACAGGGAAGCCAGTGATAAAATTTCAATATAAATGCAGTGGTCTGTCTGCAGCTGAAGCCATACTCTCCAACAGAACCTAGGGCCTGTTACAAGGGTATTTTGTATTTCTAGTGCCAGACTCCGGTGCTGAAGAAGGAAAACAGAATTCTGTTTGGCATCACTTTATGAATTATTCCTCCTACTTTCTAATAGGAACATACAAGGTGTAACACACCGTTAACTGCAGGTTGCACAGTAGATTCATACATGTGTCTATTCCCATGTAAAAGTGTTGAAGTGCAGAATAAATCTGGGTAAGGTAAGACTTATAGGAGGCTGCTTATTCCATACCTAATTATGAAACTTATTTTCCTTTAATTGAACACAACATCCACTTTTAAACGTTCACGATTGTGAACTTGTATGTTGAAGATGTAGCTGTGTTCAGGAGGTGTAAAATAACAGAGGAATGACTTCGTTTTTGTATGTATTCTTTCAAATGGTGTGCCCTTAGAGGTGATTTTAAAGTATAAATTTGGAGGGTTTTTTTTAAAGTAGCCGATCTTTTATCCCATAAGTTATATTCTAGGTAAAAATCTGTTATGCATGTAATAACACTTTCAAATTGCTGTAACTTAAAAGGGCTGAAATA
The DNA here is from genome assembly GCA_002631895.1 of Agapornis roseicollis. Taxonomy (NCBI): domain Eukaryota; kingdom Metazoa; phylum Chordata; class Aves; order Psittaciformes; family Psittacidae; genus Agapornis; species Agapornis roseicollis. The sequence goes on from NDXB01014142.1 coordinate 18,086, forward strand.
TGTTTAAAATGTTACTGTAAGTTTGAAAATAATTTACCACACAACAGAGGAAAAGCTTTCCTTTCTCGTTTTTGTGCATTATATTTTCTCTTTGTTTTCTCGAGGTGATTAATTACTATAAGATTGGAAAGAAAAGTTAAGAAACTATATTTGCAAGGAAGGAAGCAAACGCAAAACCAAAGAGCAGTTTTCCTGTTGACATACTTGCTATTTAATGCTGCAACCCCTACGGTGCTTCTAGGGGTTGACATGCTTGCAACATAATTCCATTGCCGTGCTTGTGGGTCCCATCTTTCTACAGTATTAAGGTAACTCCATCCATCATGGCCACCAACAGCATACATTGGTCCTTCAAGCATTGCTACTCCTTAAAAGGTAGAATTAGGCACAAATTACAGTATCTAATAATTTCAGTGACCAGTAGTGTATTAACTTCATACTTTAATCCTGCATATGTAGATAAGCAATTTCAGCTGGTATTAAACTATCTAAAAGCTACCTTGTCATTTACCAGAATAAACAAAAGATAAATAAAAGATAAACAAAATATTTCACATACAGTGTTGTTCTGAATAAGCGTTATCAGTTCCCAAAAGATTAGAGGAAAGCTGCTTAATTCTTTTCTTTTCTTGGACTTTTGTCTCTTTGACTTTTGTTGACCTTGTTCTGAAATTAATTTGAGCCCCTAAATGAGAAAAATTACTATTCTTTTAAAGAAAGACAAAGGTTGAACCATGCAAGATAAAATATGCTGAAATCAGTGACCTGTCCTTACTCTGAGCCAGCTGAAGCTCTGTAGTCTGGCCAGCATGAAGCTTGAGTGGGTGGGTAGCTGGCTGTCCTTACCAGCTAAGTACCATAGCATTTTAATGCCTGTAAGGGGAACACACTTTTTGATAAAGGCTGGCTTGCATCTGTTGTCCTTGAGGCCCAGGAGAGTGAACTTGGCTGTCTCCCCAAAGCTCTGTGTGGACATATCCTTCTCTGGAGAGAAGGGCTTAAGTGCCTCCCCCTTGGGAAGCTGCTGCTGCTGTTTGCTTCTTTGTGGGTAAGGCAAAATATTTGAATCTGTGTTCTTAGAAGTTTTCTATATCTGTCTTTTCAGGCCTAAATACACATGGACTGATTTTTTACAGAAAGTGCTAAGTCTCCACAAAATCACACCAAAGCTAATAGGAGCTATAAGTGTAAGAGGCAGTATTGCAAACCAGGCTGATGCACACACAGAAACCTAACTTTGGGCACTGAAATTTACTGCTGTGACCTACTTGTTGGATAGAATTATGCCCCTGCAGTTGGTAATTATAAAGACTTCAATTGAAGTATTTAATCTATTTTGTCATCTTTTATTTTGCTACCTACTAGTATTTATTTTATAAATTTGACACACTAACTGGTAAGAACCCCTCACCACACTTTATCCATCAGTGGAGAAGGTGATACAGGCCACAGGTTTAGCAAATAATTCTGGATCAAAGTTTTTCTATTATTCAAATGAAAATATTCTTAGCCATTTGAACTTACCAAGGATTTCAAGCAGTACCTGTTTCTGTAGACTTAAGAGAAGACAGCTTTTTCATAAGAACTGTGATATACAAATCTTTCAAAAATCATCATATTACCTCCCTTACAGTCTCCTAATCTGTAAGCCTATCCTTATTTTCTAATATTTCCAGAAGTTAATTCTGGATTTCATATTCATATCATTCATTCACTGTAAATAATGTTAAGGAATATTGTGCAGAAAAGAGCCATAGATACTAGGCAATGGCAGAGCTCTGTAAAGCTTGTAGTTACAGCATTAAAATTACTGAAGTTATACTTATTTCCTTACCCCAGTGTTTTCTGCAGTGTGGGTAATTTTCTGCTCTGATTTTCTCAGGTATTTGGTACCTATGGCCTTAAGTTATAGTTTTAAAAAAAATTAAATCAGATTGTTTCTGTATCACAGACATCTCTCTAGACCGTTAAATTGGATGAAGAGTTGATTATTTTAACTTTGCTTATTTTTTGTAACTTTCTAAAGGTGAAATTAACTTTGAAAGGCAAGTGTAACAGCAGAATAGGTGAATATTAATAAATATCACTGTCATTAAATCATGGCAATAGGCAACTCTGTCTTTGAAAAGTATCTTTTACAAATATGTCCATGTTACTAAATGCTAAAAAAAAAAATGTCAGTGGTGTTTGCATCAACCAAAATTGATTTGTGTGTGGTGCAAAGTGTTTACAAGGAAAGAGCACCTCTTACCTAGGCCATGTCTGTGTGTTGACATAGGAGGCATTATAGTCCAGACTTTGGTGATAGGGTTGAAACATTCCACAATGTTAGATGTTTTCAGACCATCTCTTCCCCCCACAATGTACAGCTTGTTGTCAATTACTGCAACTCCAAACTGTAATCGTCTGCCATTCATGGTACCAATTTGTATCCAGCTGTTAGTCCTAAGGTCATATTTTTCGATTGTAGTGGTACCTGTAAAAAACATAAGCGTCATGAGACAGCCATGAATTGATCACTACCCAGCTGTCAGTGGTCACTGCAAAACATTATTAAATTATAACATGTTGAAATTCTGTGTGGACTTTTACAGTGGCTCCCCTAGAGCTTCAGTTGTGAAAAGTGAACCCTAGTGAGTAAGCTGCATTAATCATGTGCATATGTGATTGTCAAATCTATGAGAATTAACTGGAGGCAAGAAGATGCAGAATTACATGAGACATGAACATGAGATAGGTTAAGCCTGTTACTCACTTAAATACCATATAGGTAGTTGTGGCTTTTTAAATATTCCTTATGAATACAATACCTCACAACTATGTACTCTTTAAACATGTTTGTGCTCAAACCACTAGTGATACCAGAAATGGAAAATATATCCATGTGTCTGTATGCCTTATGACTTGGGCACGCATCTTTGTGAATAGCTTGGATATTTCCTTTTTATGGTAGGGACAAGCAGTAGATTGTTGTGAGTACACATTTGGTTCCCACGGGTAGCTTCATAGAGGTCCACCTTTGCAGCAGCCTTGCAGTAACTGCTTGTCTAATGTAACATATGATTGTATTTTCAATTTTTTTCAGGTCACTGAAATTATAGTAATGTTTTTGCTGCAATTATTCATAAGGGCCTAGCTCTCTGCCATTCAAAACGGACAGTTTTCTATGCACTGGCTCCTGACAGGCACTCAGCAGATATAAGTGCCCCTTTGAAAGCTGATTTAGCACAGTGAGGAGATGGCTAAGTAGCAACCAAGCTAGAACAGACAATTGCCAGTTGTACATACAGTGCACCCTAGAGTTCAGCTTCAGCTCAGATGAGGATGAGAAAAACACAACTGATTTCCTGTCTTTTCCTTGTCTGGGATTTGACACTAGAGAAGTAGTATTTTGAGAATTACAATAGGTAGGTAGTGGATGAGGAATTATTTACAACAGCAAAACAACCATGCAATAAAGGAGAAAAGAAAGGTGTTGTTTGGTTTAGAGCTCTCCTAAAGGTCATCTGATATACGCAAGTAATTTAGTGAAATAAGGGCCTATAACAGGATACATTTTCTCTCATCTGTATGCTTTTCCAGATGCAGAGACTAGGAAAGAAACTGCTAGATCTATCTGCAGTAAAAGAAAATCATCTCTTTTCCTCTTTCCTGTCCTTTTTTAGTTTAACTGGATTTGTTTGACTGTTCTTCCTATTTTGTTAATCTCTTTGCTCCTTGTTTTGATTCCTTCTCATTTATTATTATATCATTCATTATATATTATATCATATATCATATATATTATATCATATATCATATTATTATATCATTCCTTTTCATATATTATGCTAATATGAGAGTATTCCAAACGTCTTTGCTTCAAAAGAAGTTTCTTGCACACTAACTAAAAGACAGGAAAAATACATTAAGGTATACAGTGTGTTCATGCATAGCCTGTAGGCTGCAATTTTTACAAAGGCTGGAAGGTCACTTTTGAAAGCAACGTATGGTTTACGCACATTCACGTTTTTCAAAATACCAGCCGAAAGTAGCTCTTTGATCTTATTTTGATCGTTTGAAGTTGAGATTTGACTTCATATACCACCTGAGGTATGCACAAAGCCAAACCTGGCATTCCCTGAGAGTTTTCTTTATCACAGAAACCATATTATTGCCAGGAGAGGTTGTTGCTCCCTTCTCGGAACTGTTCTTTCAGTGAATCGTATTCTTTTAGGTGCAGTTTCCTTTATCTTACAATCCAGCGCAAGCCCAAAGTATGAGTCAGAGCTGTAGAGGACAGCAGAGAGGAGAGGAAGTGCTGTTCTTCTTAACCATCAAAAGGCAAAAGTTCAAACAATTGGCTTTATTCCAAGGTAATAAGTAAAAGAGGCACCAACAGGAAGTGCAGATGTTGACTGAAATAGCCCTTTCTTTGCATACCCTTTGCTGAGAGAAACCTATTAGAAAGATTTATTTTTATTTTGGTAGGAGTTAGTTTAAAGATTACCTTCAATCCTTGGTTGTTTGCTATATTTCATAAATAATCAGTATCGTAAATGAAACTATACTAATTGCTACAGTTTAACTTCATTTTGCTGAATTATTTTAGGAATGAATGTTTTCATGTTGTGATGAATGTGGATTGTGCACCTGACTTGATTGCACAGAGACAGTAAAGTAGCACTGCAAGCACAGGAAAAATCAGTCATCAGCCACTTTTCACCAACCATGAAATGCATCAGCTTCCTTGTATTTCTATTAAAAGTGAACTCACACAGCTAAAAGTAATACTGTTAAGCAAGTTGCTAGATTTTAAACTAATTATAGTTCTTTGGCTCCAAGCTGTGGGTTTGAGGTTAAGAAAATGGTCTAATATATAGCTTACTAAATAGAATGGTGTAATATGTAAAGCTGTAAGCTGATTGCAGTTGTGAAAATCAAATAATAAAAACTGCAATACCTTTATAACATTGAACTTTCAAACACAAACCTGAATAAAACCTGTGTATGAAGTCCTGAAAAAAGCTGCACATACTGTTGCACTCATGGTAAAGGACAAATCTTTCCAGCAGAAATATTATAGTAAGGATTGATAAGTAAAGACTGATAAGTGTTCTCTATAGGTCAGTAATGCTTTCTGGATTTATTTTTATTTCTGTCAGAATTTTTCCAGCTTTCTAACTTTGTCAAAAAATGGAGCATAAGGCTCCATTGAAAATATTCTGAATATTATTTTTTTTATTTTGAAGTGTAAAGTCAAACTCACAAATTCATACAAAACTTGGTTTTAAAATCACTATCTGAATCAAAATTCTTTAGTCTGCATTTCAAGATGCATGTACAACATTTAGAAACACATGATTCTTGCCAGAAGAAAAAACATCTAATACATAAGATCATGTTCTGTGATTATATTTTTCTTCTTTTCAACCCTTAATTGCTGTTTTCCTAACAAGTCTTTTAATAATTGTCATATATGGTCTGGGTATCTGTAATATGTTTCATTAATACAGTTAAATTAATACAGTGAAATTAATCTCTGGACTTACCTTTAGTGGCATCCATACCTCCTACAGCATAAAGTGCACCCACTGTAGATTTTCTAGGCTTGGTTCGAGGACTTTGCATCATAGACCGTCTCTCTGGTAGAAGGTGGTACTTCATAGCCTCCATAAGAAGTTTCTGACACTCTAGGTCGTCTGCAAACATTGGACTGTTTTCTAGATCAGCTAGTAACTGAGAAATGAAAAGTTATGATCTTCATATAGATACCTAAATCATTAAAATTGTATGTACAATAGTAATTAAAGTATTTGGAGCTACAAAACTCGAGCTTTGCTGGAAACTCTGCTTTAATGTAAGCAAAATAATACAAAGATAGGCAAAAGACTTTATATGTGGGGGGGGGGTTTCCCCAAAAACTTTATTTTACCATTTAGGAAAGATTACAATTGCAAGTATGCACCCACTGAATGCAAAACTCCTTTTGATATAAGTGTGAGCAAATCTAAGAAAAAATACTTCACATCTCTGTGAATATCACAGTATGTTAAAAATATTTCAAATGTACATAGTATTTTGATACTTAGTCCAAAGCTGAGTATTTGCAGCTTCAGTCATGGTGATCCATACAATAGCTGTAGCATCCTGAAAGTCTTAGAATCATAGAATAGTTAGGGTTGGAAAGGACCTTAAGATCATCTAGTTCCAATCCCCCTGCCATAAGCAGGGACACCTCACACTAAACTGTGCCACCCAAGGCTTCATCCAACCTGGCCTTGAACACTGCCAGAGATGGAGCACTCACAATCTCCCTGGGCAACCCATTCCAGTGCCTCACCACCCTAACAGGAAAGAATTCTTCCTTATATCCAATCTAAACCTCGATACTTGAGGCAAGCATTTCTGCTGGTAGTTAAGCTTCTGTTAGCCCTTCACATTCATACCTGGGGGGAAAGTAGAGGCAGTCTAATGTAAGAAAGAAGCATTCCTAGGTCTCGTTGCCGGTTTTGCAAATCGTGCCTCACCCACATCATTAGTGCATGGAATATGGCTTCTTCATCTGGAACATTGATGTCATCACTAGATAGCAGCTTTGCAATTTCATTAGCAGGGAGCAACAAAAATTCCTGGTTTTTTATTACTTCTGTGAAGTGGTCCTAAACAGGTTAAAAAAAAAAAAAAAAAAAAT
>NDXB01014142.1:24892-54133 GCA_002631895.1 Agapornis roseicollis
TTAAAAAAAAAAAAAAAAAAAGAGATTTCAATGCACTGATGATTTTCACACCTTGAAATAACTTTTTCTTGAATAATGTACACTTTGCATATGTTTTCTTCCTGTTCTCTTCCACAGATACTGAAATGCAATATATATTTTAAAGACCCCTGCATCTCATTTGACCAGTTAAAGGAAAAGTTGGTTGTTCTTTGCTGCCTTACTCTTGTAGAACTGAATAATAATGCTCATCTTCACCCTGCCATACTTAGAGGTGTGCTTGTCAGGCTTCCTGTCAGTATGTCCTGTCTTAGGGGTTTGCCACTGGCAGTTTTGTCCACCAGTGTGATCCTAACACTGCAGCTTAACAAAACCGCAATTAGATTTAATGTGTATCCTAAGAATGCCAAGGGGGGGCATTCAAATAAAATGTCTCCCTTCTCTTACAATCAGATTCAAAAGTTTTAAGCAAATTACATTGAACCCTTCCAATCCTTTTGCAATGAGCAGTGCCAGGGGTTGACTGCAGGTCTCCACTCTTAGGAAGAAAGGAAAATTAAAATCACTTTTCTGAAAGTACTTTTGGGCAATAGAAAAATTGGACCTGTCCCAGCAAAGGGCTCGCAGTCTTTAATTACTGCTGTAAAACTCACCAGCCCCAGAAATGGCAACAAGTATTAAATCCCTAGACAGTTTCGAAGAAATATTTTTCATAAAAATATTAATTTGTACACTCAAGTTACAACTGTATTAGAATTGATATTACATACATCAAGTATCCTTGCTTGTGCTAACTCCAAAGCAAGAAAGAAATTTTGTTAAGAGAGTTGGGGGGGTTATGTTCCATGCAAAGAAATACATGTGTAGGTATTAATGTCTGCATTTGAGATGTTAATTTATGTACCTGGAAGAAATATATCATATTTGGAAACCAGATTGAAATTGGACAGGTGGAGAGATTTTACGGTAGCTGATGTTTTTATTCTTTATTTTCAGTAGTTTCTTTGTGTAACTCTTTTCAAGAGTACCAAATATATAGAAGTAAATATAGAAGTATCAGTGATTAAAGGAGAGGTTAACTTTGCTCTGTTATGCATATCCTGATTTAATATTTTGTGACAATTAGAGAATAGGAACAGGAAGGCCAGTCTACATGTAGTTACAAATATAGCACAAGATGTTTATCAGAACAAGCTCTATCTGCACGAAAAGATACCAGGCAGGAAACTGTTAATACTTCGCATCAATGGCTAAAGTAATTGAAGGGGAAGGTCTCCATTGTCTCTGCTTTTATTGAATGGATGTGATGTTTACAGCTGATTATCTTCTCAAAATGTTCAACTACTACTAACTCATTTGAATGGTCTATGTTTACAGCACAACGTTATGGTCTTCCCTTAACATACACATTTCAAGTGGGTGAGCTTGGCATGAAACAAAGCAGAATGTTTTGTTTTTCTTCTTCCACAACATTCGGGTGTTTATACATTGCTATGATCTCTTATTCCCCCAAGTGTTCTTTAAAGTCACTTTGAGGGCTTAAAAGAAAATTTTCTTTGAGGTTATTTGATGCAGCTGCAGTTTTCCTTTTCTGGCTCTAGATCGTCAGTAGTTGTAAACCTGGTAGGTGGTTTTATGACATGCCTGGTCGTCTTTCATGGCAGCATTCTCAGTCTGTGTTACACATAAGATACGGGAGGTGCTTCTAGAGGTGGAAATGCTCCCAGCTGTTTTCAGGAAGACAGTGTAAAGCCTGTATGCACAGCACTGCTGAGTCTCATTGATGCATCATGATCCTTCACATAGAGTGTACAATCTACGTGACCCAACTGCCATTTCTGTGGCACAGTTTTAAACATAGAAAAAGTCTTAACTTCTGGGGAAGTCTGGAGGATTTGAAAGGTTAAAAACAAATCTAAACAAGGCTCTCTTATTGTCTGGCATCATAACACCATATGTGTAGCCACATGGGTTTAGTTCAGCTTTTCAGAAATCTGGGCTTTGAATTTGAAATGCTTAAAGTTGATGCCCAGGTGCTAGGGCTGGTGGGAGAAAAGAGGCTGCAAAGGAGACAGGGGATTTCCTCTTTTTAGCTGAGTATGGAATAGTGTATACTGTTCTATAGTGGCTGAGTGAACCTCTATCTTAAATGTCCTTTTTCAGACTTCAAAATATAAAAGGAATCCAGATTCATTTCAGCATGTGAAAGTGTACAAGGATACTCTTGCTGGAATGCTGTCAGCATATGAAGCCTCTAAACTGGTTTTGACACACTACACTAATATTTCAAACATAAAGCTGCCATGTGTATCCTAACAAGTAGTTCTTTTTATATTTATTTAGCTGTAGCAGTTGCTCTTCTTTTTGTGTTTAAAGTTGCTATATAGCACATCTAGTTGCCCTGAATATTTATCCCTTGATTTCATTTCACAGCAAGCTATCTTGCTTCTCTGTTTCCCACGCTCTGAATATTTATTTCTTGCTTTAAGCCAGAGGATTATGCTCCAGTCAGGGATATGCTTTTTTTTAGCATTCCAAATCTTTCTGATTCATTCTTTATTTTGGCTCTTTTTGCATATATTTCACCTTAAAATCAGCTTTTGAATTTTGTGTGTTGAATCAAAAGCATAAGAATGGGTCATTGCTGTTTGCCTCTTGACAATACCCATGTTAAGGCTGAGGAAACACATGCATCAAGCTTATGATACTGCATACTTAAGTTCAGTAAGTACGTCCTTCTACAAGGCAACACTGAAGTGAGAAAAACAAAAGTGAGTATTTATTTTTCTCAGCATGCTTTTCTCTTTTTCCAATGCTTCCATAACAGTCACAGCTCCTAAATTTCTCTTTGGAGACTGAGCTGGGTAGAGATGTCCATGCTTCAGGGACTTTACAGACCTAACCCATACAGCATAGAAAGAGCAGAGCCACTGCATTGGTCTTCGAGAGAACAGCAGCCTCAAGCATGGTTCAACTGGCTCTGCTTTGCCAAAGCCCATATGTTTTCCAGGAGAGTGTTTACTCTTGCTGTTTACATTAAAATCGCAGAGCAGTTAGATTGTTCATCTTACCATAGTGTATGTGTGTGCCACCTTCAGGAGCTCTGTGCAGCCCTGAGCATCTCCAAAGGAGCGAATCCCCAGGCAATTAGAAGGATGGAGCTGCTTCATGAGGAAGTTGCAGCATACCTCGATAACCTGGGATAGCTGGAGAAGACAAGCTGCAGCTAGCAAACTTTCTATAGTGTCTTCCTTTAACTCTAGAATACCTGTATAGTTTGCATATGGGGGGAAAAAATAGTCATCAGTCATTTCATTTGTAATTTTATTTCTTAAAAGCTTCCCACTCCCCAATTTTTCTCCTTCTTTAAAAAATTGGAAGTGTCCTGTGATTCACAGATTCACTTTTCTTTCTTGCTGAAGGATTCTATAACTATGTGTTTTAACAGACTTAAATAATTTGGTGAGTTTTGAATGGAGTAATCGGAACATTTTAATTGGATCTTTAACAGTATTAGATCTGACTTTGCCTAAAAAAAAAAAAAATAAACAAAAGGTGTAATTAGAGAAAAACCTTTTCTAAAATTAATATATTAGTGCATAAAAATATCAGAAGTTTATATTACACACAAGAATTTCAACTTTAAAAGCTAGGAAATGCCAGTAGTGTGTGCAGGAAACCTAATTTCTTCCATCTTGTACTTCTCTATTTAAATTTTCAATGAAATTAGTACCTGGCATGAGAGTTTTAAAATGTTCATAGGTAGATTGAAAGGTGTTAATTTAATAAGATCTTCCATCCTTGCTGCTCGGTGGATGGCTCATTTTCCTGGTTGATACACAGCACTAAAGTCCTATTCTGAAAAAAGAACTGTGAGGGATTGATACACATCTGTTTAGTACAAGAAGGGTGGTACTGGGAGATTGTAGCTAAAATTATCATCGGAGTAGAAATGTTAAAGTTTTCTTGTTCAGTGTTCACTTCTGATTTCTTTCAGCAGAATATGTGAACAGTTCTGAGATTTATAGCTGTCATATCTGCAAGTCATATTTGTATTTCTTTATCTAGGAAAAAGTAGTACTCAGCTTAGGTATTTGGTTATCATCACATGAGAACCTGTGACAGAAGCACTAGGAAATCTTAATTTTCCGTAGCAGTCTTTACCTTAGCACAATCCCATCTCTTCCTGATGCTCTTTGCTCTGTAACTTAAGCAATACCATCCAAATTCTGCAAGGAATGAGGAAGGGATGGCAGGGTGCAGAGTAGGGCAGTGTTTGGGATTTGGTTTTCACCATGCAAATCAGAGTATTTGCTGAATGTATACAGCAAAATTGATGCATGTTCTTGTAAACAAACGTTACAATATAATGCCTCAATGCAAAGAGAGAATCCTGATTTCACAAGGAAGTTTACACTGTTTTGTAGTCTGGTATTTGCTTTTGTAGTCTTATATATGTTTTTTCATATGGTTTTGCATTAAGGAACCTGAAATAGATGAAATTGAATGGAGTGGGATTGTTTTGAGATATATGTGGATAATAAGCAGCCCACTGCCCTGCTTCTTTGTGCTCATACTAATCTATTTCCTCAAGTAATATGTGCTAATTCACTGGCACAATATCACTGCATTATAGATGTTATTCATCGTTCCCTCTTGCCTCTGTATTTATCCCCTTGCTTTGTACCCACAAACAGGGTCTATTTTGTGTACAGAAACATGGTTTTGATCTGGGTTGCAGATTGCTTATCCTTCTCAAGATAATTGCTTTGTATGCAAGTCCAGTGAAGTGTTTGACTTAGCAGACGAAGTCTTTGATTCTTAAGAGTTATGCTAATTCCCAGTATGGTGAATATAATGGGGTCCTCACTTACTTGGATCTTTGTAAAAAGGACTATACAAATACTGGTAGATACCTGTGATACATATTCCAACCTCCCTGTCTCTGTATTGGCATTGTGTTCTTTCACTCAAAAGCGAACAAGCAATGTCCTGTGTGGGGCACTAGGTAACAAGGACCTAGTGACTGATCCTGATACTAGCATTTAGCTGGGAGGAGGCATCAGTGTACAAGCAAATATTCATAAATTCAGAAAGTTGTTATTCTGGTCTGTGAAGTGTTGTTACTTCCTGGGACAGTAATTTTCTCCCTTTTGAGATATGGGCATTTTTTTGTTACAGAACTGCACAACTTGGTAGAGGGAAAAGGGTTTCCCTTTCATCTCTCTGGCTGGAATAATTGCCATCTGCATTGAGAGGCTTCCCAAATACCGCAATGTGCAGACTTCCAGAATCTTCAAAAGGTTTGATTGATCTGGGTCTTTCTAATTGAAATATGTACTGCCAGAGTAATCGTGTTCTGCAGTGTTTTTTCCCCTCTTCACTGTAGAGCAGGTGGAAGGGATTTTATGGTTTTCTGGGTTGGTATTTTTGGGTCTTTGGTTCAACCATTTCAGATTCAGCAATACAGGGGTAAATGTTAAAAACAGGAGAAAATAAATTAGGGAAAAATACACATACAGCATTCTGGTATTAAAATATTTCATTATGGTAAAATATTTTTTCAAGAGAACATAGCTAAGCCTTTTTCAGAATGTGGTGGCACTTTCTCCTGGTAAAAGTTGCTCTACTCATGGGTCATATTCCTGTTTTCTTCTGATTAGTTCTACTCAAGAGCTTTGACCGAGCCAAGTAGCTGCCACCCAGGCAGATCATTTCTCTAGCTACCCAGGAGGGGAAGGTTCATGGTACACTCTTCTGTGTCACTACATGAGTCAGCATCAAAATATGTTCTTCTCTCATTAAAATTCCTGAAATAATCTGTACCTAGATAGAGACGGATGTCCAGTATGAATTTATATGTCAACTTCTGCTTATTTTCTAGAATAAATTATTATATAAGCCAGTAATGTTTATTCATCCTCTCTAGAGAAAGGTTTATATAACATATGCATGATTTATGCACTAGAATTAAATGGAAGAAGTTACAATTATGCATGCACTGAATAGATTTTAGCTTCCTTTACAACACTGATGTGGGTAATGGATGAAAAATTACCTGTGTACGCATAGCGCACCAAAGCTTTCAGTGCAGCAGGGTCTACTCCCTCCATCTTGATCTCCTCTTGTTTTGCTTCACGCACATCATTAGTAAACATTGCAGCAAAATAATCAGACACTGCACAGAGGACCAACCTTGAAATAAAAGCATTTTAGGAGGACTTCAAATCACTTCATAAGCTCAATCGCAAGCATGAAATTCAGTACTATTGTATAATAAATTGTGTGTGCATTAGAAACGTATTTTGCATAGGATTCAAATCTTGTAGCAGTGAGCAATAAAGCTAAGGGCAATTAGTAGTCTAATTTTCTCCCATAGAAACTACTTGCTGTAGTTTGACAGCAGCAAGAAGGGAAGATGGGCAGTAGCAATGGTTCATATTTGAATTTCTTTGTATTTGAAATAACGATTATGAAATGTTGATCACATCATTTATTCTGTTGTTAGCTGATGTCCTAATTACAGTAATTGTTCTATCATAGCTGAACAGGGTAGGCATAAATTGAAGTAGCATCTGGAAATTTCAGGCTTTGAAGCCATGTAAACAGTACTGGGAAATGTACCTGTGAGCTGGAATCTTTTGATCGCCGACTATAAGTAGAACATCACACAGCTGCTTCTGCTGCAGGTAGTTCTCCATCTTGCGGAATGTTTGCTCAGCATGGTTTGTAGACTGGAAATATTCATCTGAGCCACTGGTGTTCATTCCAAGGAGTGAGCTGGTTGTCGTTGACAGCCTGCAAGGGAAAGCGGCAGTGTGATGAATGGAGCATTACAAATGCTGATTATGTTCTTCATGCAATTTTTGTTCAAATGGCAGTACAGAAATGTTTCATTTTATAAAGCTCTTATGATCCTGGTCTTCCCTTTGCCTTCCCTTTTTTTCCTTCTTTGGTGTCTGCATATAACTTGTAGTTTACTACAGTTAACTGTAGTAGGTGGGGGTGCAGAGTTCTCTAACTGTATTGGGTGGTGCTATGGAGTTTTCTACTTCTAATCAGCTTTGTGTCTGTGTGACAAATTCACAAACAGAACACATGAAAAACAAACCAATTTTCCTGTGAACCAGTAGCTAAAATATCTTGTGGTATGAAATTTTATACGTTACAGGTCTTTAGGTCTTGTTTCTCTTCATACATTGTACATTAAATTACTAAAGAGGAATGAATCAGAAGACAATTTGACAAGGACCATATAATTCTAGACAAATTACTAAACTAAAAACTGATGAAATGAGTATAGTATCAAGCCTTTAGAATCTGAATGCAAATGAAGACAAACTAATTTCTCTGCATTTTCATGGAAATATGAAAGTATTCCTCCCACTCCAGAACTGTGTTAGCTAGCCCACTTACAAATACCCATACTGGTTTTTAAGATATTATTCCTTAGTGCCTTTTAATATGGATTATGTTAGGTTGAAGCACCTTTCTGATATTTTCTCAGCAAATATCAATTTTTATATGCATGTTATTTTAGCAAAATAGTAATGCATTTGTTGATACATGCATTTATCACTTATCTTGAGAATGCTGCAGTCTTCACTATTTTAGTTAAAGATTTTTTTTAGAAAAAATATTTTTCAGTTTAAGACCATGTATTATTAAAATGTAAAGCACCTATTCTTTAAAAGTTCAAGCCCAGATAGAAAGTAATAGCAGCTGGTTGGCTAAATTTACTGGTTGTCTTTGATTCTGTTAATGCATCTTCATAAATGATTAGGAGAAATAAAATCTCTTCATGGAATCAGTGTATTAAATTTAGCAGAATTAAACATTTAGTTCAGAAAATACAGAAATAAAAATGAGTAAATCAGGTTGAATCAGTAATGCTATCAGAAAATAGATGCAAGTGAGATCATACATTTTCAAAGATCATACCACACTAAATAGCTAATCAGAATTCCAAGGAAAGAAATAGAAATCAAATTATAATGTAATACTGAATTGAGACACAGTAGAGTTTTTTGTCCCCTTGGCAATACAGCCAGTGTTTTTCAGAACAGTCCAGAACAAAATCACAGTGGGCATGGTTATGATGTCTCTTTTTCAAGACATATTTCCTTTTTCCATCTGAAAATCTATAAAAATGAAGTTTTCTGGATTTCCGTACTGCATTCATAGCCATTCCACAGCATGCTTGGAATATGGAATCTTTTTGGGTACTGGTATGTGTCAAAAACCTAAAGATTCCCAGTGTATCTGATGCCTTTCAAATGCACCAGAGTTCAACATACTTATTCAGGTCTTGCCCTGCTGACTCACTGTATGTGTTACTCTCTGCAGATACAAATGATTTCTGGTATAGAAGAGGCATGTCAGCTCTACAGTGTATGGATGTGTCACCTGATGCACCTGAAATCCCAGATACGCTGCATGTATCCACAGTAGGTGCAGGTGTGTTTGTCTGGGCAATCTCTCATACTAATTGCAAACACACTAAGGTACACCAAATCAGGGCAATAAATTGTCTAGCTTTCTTTTGAAGCTCCTTTGTACAATTTCAAATGATTGTTTTGTTTTGGTTTGGTTTTGTAAGAAAAAGGGGCAAATCAAGTTCACCTTTAATGTGTATCCTTTGTACTCCACAGCTTACAAAGATTGATTTGTCTCAGTGAGTTTAATGACTATAGTTTTGTGTTTCTTTTCCTTCAGTGCTTTATTGAAAATGAAGCTGCAAAATTGGATTATATGCTCATTAGTTTTCCACCAGCTACTTGGTGCCAGACTCATACTCTATAACATTCATGTTTTGCTATTTACCTCTTAACCTTTAGCATTTTTCAGAAGATTATTCTTTCAAACCCACCTTTTTACAAATTCATTATATCCATTCTAA
The DNA here is from genome assembly GCA_002631895.1 of Agapornis roseicollis. Lineage (NCBI taxonomy): Eukaryota > Metazoa > Chordata > Aves > Psittaciformes > Psittacidae > Agapornis > Agapornis roseicollis. The sequence continues at coordinate 33,771 of NDXB01014142.1, forward strand.
GTGTTGTATTTAAGTATGTATTACATTGCACTTATCCTTAATGTTTGGAGAAGTCAACTAAAATAATACTCAGCCCGTCCCTATTGCAAATGCACAGTACCAGTCTTGGGTAGAGAGCCAAGGGAAACAATGTCAGAGTTTTCCTGTAAGGAAAATACGGTACCATTTTAAAAAGAAGAAACACGAAATTTTGAGACAGGCAATATAACCTGAAAACTTTAATAATCAAAAAGTATTAAGAATCTAGACAGCAACCAGTAGCTAAATACCAGTCAGCATGGCTGTTCAGAATGATTCATGTCATAACCATTTTAGTTTTTCAGTAGGTAACAAAGCTTACGAGGAGAAAAGCAATAGTTGTCAGAAATCATCTTGACTTTTGGGTGACTTCTGACACTACTTCACATGGCATTTTCGAAATGGAGCTAGGATGGCATGTTGTAAGTGTAATAAATATGAGAGATATAAATAACCTGTATAGGTTCAAATGTATCAGCGATTCACTTTCAAAGGCAAACAATGTTCTGAATGCATTGCAGGCAAATTCTGCTTTTGATGCTGCTCCATATTTTTCTTATAGACAAGGATATGATAGAGGGTTATGTCAATATGTGATAACGATTCACAAACATTTTGGGAACAGAATCTATATTGACAGCCTTCTTTGCCTTTCTCATTACTGTATTGATGCTGTCATATGAGTAATAAGCTAAATGAAACACAGGCTAAGAAATGACAGCTGAGGTAACTGGTAGGTTATACTGGACACCAAGCAAGCTGTGACCCAAAAGCTGTGTTGTGGATTTAGAAGTATCATTTTTTCTTTGGTCAGGAGAACCAGTGTGATGAGTTACATGATTCATTTCAGGCCTACAATTCTTCAAATTTCTGAATTATGTTAAAATTATCTTCTGTCTTCATAAAGTACTCTTCATTAATCAGCACAGCACTCTCCATCAATCAGTAGATAAAGGCTAAATTCAATTTCCCTCATTATTTAATTAGAATGTGATAAAACATAAATGCTATTTATTTTTGCTGTCCTTTTTAAAATTCAGTATGTTCTTAAAATGCCTCATTAAGTGTGCCTATGGGCAAAAAAGCAGACAGTACTCCTGATGTAAAGAAAGCATAGAAGCATAATATTTCATGAAAACCAGGTGAAGGAATGCAGTATTTGATTATTTTTTTTTTTTTTGTTAACATTAAGGTTATTATTTGTATTACGGTGACCACATCACCTTTGAATGTGTGTTGAATGTACTTGTTTAACCTGCTATAACATTTGTGAAATTCAGTAACGGTTCGGGTATCAGTGTCACTGACAGATTTTGGTTTTGGATAACCTTTCCTCTGCACTGGAAATCATAGCAGCCATCAGCAGCAAACTGGATTTCAGTTAGAGACATTAGACATCCCAAGGACTTTATCATAGCTGAAAGCACCAGTGTGACTTCAGATTTGTGGCACTCTGTATGTACTTTACTGGTGACAAGGAATGAGGCAAAATTGCAAGTTAATCAGTTCAGTTTGTTTGTGCAGCAACATTTGCAATGCAACTCATCATTTTTTTTTCCTTCTCATTTGCTTCTGCTTATTCAAGGAAACTGCAGTCAGCCCCCATGCAAGCAGGCTCTTTTCTATGCAGCTGTTTGAGCCCTGACCCTCTGCCTGTTGGGCAGTGTCGTGGGGTTGGAGGTGGAGAAGTGCTGTTTTCCTATGTGAAAACATAGTATCTGCTAGAAATAAACCACATCAGTTGGCTGAGAAGAAAAATATTTCCATTATAAAGCCATTTCTGAGCACTGATAAAATAATGGTGAGGTTGATGCACCTGTGTTAATTGCTTGCTGATAGAATTTTGCCACATCAGTAACTGCCCCAACCCTCTGCCTTAAAATTTTTACTGCAGTTGTCTCCTTTATTATTTATTCTTCATAAATATGACAGCTGACAACTGTGTTGAAGTTTTGGGATCTGGGTAAAAAACTTCGATCCAAAAGAGTATGGAATACTGTACTGTATGTTGATGCCTGCAGAGGTAGTAACATCAACATGAGATATTAACAGTGACAGCAAATGATGTAGCAAACAAAAAAGCAATTGAAATGTACAACTATTTCAGTTAACAGAGATTACTGACTTCTATCTAAATTGAAAGTTCATACTGGCAATTCCATTAGAACTTGGAACTCTTGAATATTCCTGTAATAACTTTTTATTGCTAGGATTAACATAAACCTGCCAATTTTCTCAGTTGGCATTAGCTAAAATAACTTTCCCAGTTCAGATTACAAGTGTAAGTGTGTGTATCATTAAACACAGGAAATTCAGCATGCCAGTGAAAGTACTGTAACTGTTTTGTGGTCTTCTCCCCCCAAGACATGGCAGTATACAGCTGAATACCATTATGATTCATATCAGGATGAATTTGAGTTATTACAATTTGATTTCTCCTATGAATAGAAAGCATGTATTTGGTGGAGTGATTCCAATGGAAAACAGGGGCTGCAACCAAACTGCGGCACCCCTGAACACTCTGCAGCCCTTTATGCTTAATGTCAGCTGAGGACACACCATGACTTCACATTACAGGGAAAGGTAGATATAAGCACTCTCTCCAGTAAGCTGTTTTCCTTTGGAAATAGGTTGGTTTGGGTTGTTTTGTTTTGTTTTGTTTTTTTCCTCTTTTCACAGAGGAGATTAATTATAAAATTATTCTCCAGGCTCACTGCAGTACAGATTGTTCTTATTGCCATGTGGGCTCCCTCAGTTGTTGATCTCTATCTACTAGGAAGACAGTCTGTTGAAAGCTTCATGCATTCTTTTATTGGCATCTTGTGTCTACAAGTAGTTTTACACTCACAATTTGCTAAATACAGATAGTTTAGAAATGGAATATTCGTGTGGAAGTGGACAGTAGTTCCTGTAATTTATTACTGTGTTAAAGCACAGTAAGGTGTGGTCTTGGTCTTCTTTGGTTGCACTGGAGCACTATGTGAATCATTTTGTTTAACTGCTGAATGCAAACACTTAAAATTTTGCTCTTACAGAAATGTCTGTTCAAGAGTCACCATCTCTGGGATTGTGTTCTGAGATTTGGGGCTCCATTTTGAAAATTGCAGACCCATTCATACCTTTTAAGAAACATTAAAATTAGGAGTTTACTGGCCTTCACTTCTTTTAAGTCTGAATGGTTGGCTGGGAAACACAATGGAGCAAATCCTCTTGGCCTCTGGGTTTGTATGCAGTGTCCCACACTGTTGTACCAAATGTGGGAAGTAGTGCAGCTCCACTTGGAGTGCAACCCACAGTGCTGAGGTAGCTGCTCAAAGTGCGAGATTCGTATGCTGAACAGTGGGGTTTCTAGTGAGCTGGTTGAAATTGCTGAATTCACTAAAAGTACTGGAGGAGCAAAAATCAGCCCATCTATCTTCTGATACATGTGAGCCAGTGGCTTACACAGTGTAACTAGGAACTTTATCATAGCAACCTATCAGTGTCAAATTTTGTAATATGGTAGGAGTCGTCAACTTAAATAGTTCTCTTCCTGATTCAGACTAATCTGAATATGAAACTTCACTATAAACATTATAATGGCATGACTTAAAACCACTTATTTCCATAGCATAAAATACTTTCTTAAAAATGGAGCTCTGGCAACGTCTAATCAGCCTGGAGAGCATGCTATCTGTACGTATATGAGTGTTTTATTATAAGAGATATATGTCTATATTCAGTGATAAAGTGAGTGTCTCAGAAATCATTTAAATTAATGCCATCTTAAATTACCATTCAAGAACACTATCCTTCAAGGAGAATTAGTGCTGTATTCATCTACATTGTGTAATAGAGAATAATAACTGAAACATTCCTGGTAAAAAGCTAGGAGTATGCATATTACCATCTTAAAATTAACCTTCATTCTGATAATGCTAAATGTAGAGGGGACATAGTTGTCTCAAATACCCATGTGCATGTTTCTCAAACCATACACAATTCTTGAGTTCACTTTTTACTCTTTGTGTGCATGTAAAAGGCATCATCTTACTGTTCACAGATAGAAAGTTTTAAAGTAGGTATTTTGAAATGAGTTTAGAATGAACCAGATGTGAAGTCTGTGTGCCGCTCCTTTATATCTGCTTTCCTAACTTCACAAGGTTAAGTAGATGCCATATAAGGATGAGAAAGTTACAGAAATTGAATCTTGGTGTTTAACTATGGCTCATCAGGAACAAAATCTATTTCCATACATTGATATAATTAAATCTTTTTGAACTAACTTTAAAGTTTGATTAGAAAATAGTAGGTTAAATGCTGATGTAGAAAGCAGCAGCTTCATAGAAACTGAAGACACTAGCCATGATGTTGTTTATTCCAGTGAAAATTAGGACATGTATTTATTATTTATTAGAGCAACCAAAACCTTATTCTCTGAACCAGCATGCTCAACTACTAATATGCTGACTCAACTATTTCCTGCAGAAGAAGGAAATGTTTCCCTGCATGGTAATATGCATGCCATGTCTGGCATGGTGCATATTGTTTTGTAAGTAATTTTTAAACATAATTATATTAAACATTCATTTTTATAAGAAAAACAAAATCAATACTAAGCCATTCTATATCAACATTTATCATGCAAGGCATGATATAGACTATGAGGATTTCATTGTCTTGATTAATGCAGATTCCAACAGTACAGTTGTCACTGCAATGCAAGGTTTCTAATCTAACATTTATATGACATGATTATGTTGGAGGGAAATTAAAAGTGATGAAGGAGAAATTCAGTGGAGGTGACTACTTCTTGATCAACTTTCTTGTAACCAGTGGTAATATTGTTAGATAATTTAGTAGCGTCTGTCTAAAGAACAAAAAAATGATGTGACCAGAAGGCATGATATAGCACTGTCTGAAGCTGTTAATGTGAACCAAATGAAAACTAATGACTAAATGCTGAACATGAGCTTCTGGCACTTTCATTTAGAGGACATACAAAACAAAATACCAAGAAAAACAAAAACAAACAATGGCAAAAAGAATTGTTTAAATCCAAGCATGACTAGTGCCAGATGAAACTAAGGCCATGTTTCTTACTTTATTAAACACCTTTCAGAAAGAGTCCTGATGGGACAGACTGTGGGGAAGGTAACCTGCTTTATGCTGTCCCCTTTCACTGTTGCTGGCAAAAGTGGAACAAGGAGATCTTGAGAGATAAAAGTCCAAGGAAAAAATGAACGTGAAGTTGTTTTCTCTTCAGTGAACAGAATTTTGAAAATCCAAAGAACTCTCAGTCTCAGCAACAACTGTTCTTGCCCCTGTCTTTTTGAGCCTTGCAGCTAATCAGATATGGATACTGCTGTTAAAGAAATCTTGATTTACAAAATCTCAAACAACTACCATAATACCTTAATACATGCTTCTCATTTTTTTAATTCATCAAAGGGATTCTATTCTTGTGCTTGATGTGACCATTTCACTTTTTGCATCTTTTTCTTTTCTACTTTTATCTTTTTAGACTCTAGCTAAGGAATAACAAGATTAGGTTTCACTTAAATTGGAAAACGTGTTAATCACCTTTTCAGCTGAAGGCATTTTAAACTTCACTTCACTATACATGACAGATCTTCAGTCTTGCAAAATTCTATGGGCTTATTCCAAAGGATCTCCTTACGTGATTCAGCTGATCTGCTGAATACCTCATTCAAAGCAAAACACTACTCCAATGGACCAAAAAAGAAAAAGTGTTGTTTCTAAGCTATTTAGCCAGTATGCCCATCATAATTAAAGATTTATTAGAAAAGAGTGAGGGGGAATGTATTTAAAAGTATAGTCAACCTCACAGACAGAAAGTACACTTGAGAGGTAGACTATAGTTTTCTATTATGTGAGGTTTTGTTAGCTACATATTTTTATCTGTGGTCAGTTCCTTCCTTTTGTTAATTGTATAATTATACCTTGAGAGGTTTTCTCTGTTATAGCCAAATATTTATCTGAGTTCATAGGTACAGGTATCCTGATATCAAAATGTTCTCCAGCCAGTTTTCTTCTGGTTTTCTGTGTCAGAAAACAACACAAACCTAGGTCTAAAGTGGTGTTAAAATAAGTTAGGCTGCTGTATTCACATCTGGCTCAACTGAGTGAACTTCGTTTCAAGTCAGTAAAATAAAACCAGCAATTATTGACTATCCTTCCATATATACTGGAATGTTGTAAATTAACTAGACAGTTGTGCTTTATCTCCTGCTCATATCCTTGGTCACTGACTTTCACTTTTTTAATATCTGAGGAATATCTCAGTATTCATGATTATATGCATTTTTGCTGCTGTCAGAAATTAATGTCCACTGAATATCTGGCTCAGAAAAGCAGGATTTTGAGATAGCAGCTTACAATAATTACTTATGGAGGAAACCTCTGTTCATGAGTCCATAGCATCTTTATAAGGTAAAGAGCTGTCTTTACAACCTTTACAGATAGGCTATTATGTCTACTTATATTTGACAGTATGAAGTGTATTTAACACTATTTCTGACAACATGTCTTAAGAAAACCTGTGCTCTTGATGCTGTTGGCAACTTGGCATTTATCCTGGCAGATAATAGTGATAACTGCTCCAGCAAGCCAGGGTCTGTGACAATAGCTACCTGTAACTGAATTTGAATAAAAGTAATATTGAAAAAAAAAAAGAAAAAAGGTGAAAAGTACAAGTTGGAACTGATACAAACTGTTGAAAATATTGCTTGTATTGTTATTATGACAGACTTTTTCCTGGAGAACCCATATTACTTGCTGTTCTAGGCTAGATGGAGATAAAATCATATTATAATATGGTTTTACAAAAAATGAGAGTAATTTTATTAAGTTTATTCAATAAAATATTTACTACAAATTTTGCTGAGGTTGTAATATATCAATATCCAATGAAGTATGTGATAATTTGCTATCATATCTAACTTGATAGAAAAAAGCAAATCTTTTTTTCAGCTTCCTGAAGCAGGAAATGATTATTAACTTGCTTGCAATCTGCATTGTTTCTGTGAAAACATGCTACAAGATATACCTTAAGACTATTCACCAGGTTGTGTAGTCTCCATCCTTAGAGGTTTTCAAGATCCAGCAGGATACAGTAGAGCAACCTGGGCTGATCTCATACCTCACCCTGCTTGGAGCAGGGATTGGGTCAGAAACCATCTAAGATCCTTTCTAACCTGAAATTATCCTGTGATCTTATGATTCTAGAACTCCTGTTAATTTAAATAACTGGAAAGAGGTAAAAATATGAGGATTTCAGTTGGAGGGGGGAAAAAAAAGCTTTAAGTAAGACTAATGTAAACACCTGTTACCACCTAAATGTTTTAAAGTTGTTCTGAAAGCATCGATGCTCTCTCTCTGGAAATTTTTATTTCTTTAACAAAGGATGTTTCAGGAACTCTAGAGACAACGTGAAAATTCAAAGACGGGGCATCAACCTGATATATTGTTTAAAATATATAAGGAAATGATTCCAGATGAAGAATAAAAGCTTGGTAACATGCTAGTAGGTGTATCAGAGCATTATTTTTCCACTGAACCACTGAACAGGCCAAACTGTTCTGCCAGTCCTGACTTTACTCTTTTACTAATTGTGTTAAGTTCAGCTTCAAGTTCCCTAAGTAACACTAAGTGGAAGAGTATAGGGAAACTCTAAATAGCTGACTAGTAATTGAGCTGCATATTGAATGAGGAAGTAAGAGGCACATATGAGCTCTACTGTTTTGTGGCATCCCATGGGAGCTTCATGCTGAGCAACTTTATTGGCATATTGTAACACCAAGCCACTCTAAATTTCTTTTATAGGTGAATTTGGGATCTTTTAAGTGAATGGGAAAAAAAAAAAAAAAAGACAAAAAATTAGTCCTGCCTTACAACCTTGTTCCTTTCTGTGCTCTTCTCAATGCTTCACTGTGTTCTGATTCAACATTCTGGCTCCTGCAATATCACAATGCTGTAACTTCCCAGGAAACTGTCTTACACTGTTTGTAAATCCACTGTGACAAATATCTATGAAGAGACTGAGTTGGCTGTACTGCTGGATGATTTTACAAGGTTAGGCATCTCAGCCAGGAAGATCAAAAGCCCGTCCTAGGCCACTGTACCAGCATATGTAAGGGGAAGCAGGGTGTCTGAGTAGGAAGGAATTTCTGGCTTTGTGTGTAGTTTTTTTGAATGACCAGCAAGATAGACTGGAGGCAATCTTATGTGAATGTCCTCTGTGAGACAGTCATGAAAATCATGACTCAGAATAAGCATTTAAACCTTTAAATGCTTTTTTACAAAGCATTGTTCTAAAAGATATTTCTGTGTGTTTCTCGGTAGCGCCAGGCAATAGGACAAGAGAGAGCAGGCATAAACTTAAACACAGGAAGCTCCATCTGAACATGAGGAAGATCTTTACAGTGAAAGTGACTTAGCATTGGAATATGTTGGCCAGAGAGGTTGTGAAGTCTGGAGATATTAAAGAGTTGTCTGGACATAAGCCTGAGTAGGGTACTCTAGCTGACTGTACTTGAGTATGGATGTTGGGCTAGATGACCTCTGGTGGTTCCTTCCAACCTCAGCCATCCTGTGATTCTGTTGTTGTCAAGCACTGGAGTAGGTTGCCAAGGGAAGCTGTTGAGTCACCATCCCTAGAGGTATTTAAAAGTGTAGATGTGGTGCTTAGGAGCATGGCTTAGTGGTGGACTTGGCAGTGCTGCCTTAATGGTTGGACTTGATGATCTTAAAGGCCTTTTCCAACCTAAATTATTCTATGTTTGCTTTAAAACTTGATATAATCATAGATCAGTCTTTACACATGTTTGAATTATGCTTCATGACCTAAAAAATAAGCACAAAATTCTCCAGTGTATTGGACAAACTAGAGAACTTTCTGCAGAAAGCTATAGTTTTGATGTCCAAAATGACTGATGGTTTTCATTACTCCAGTTAAATTGCTTTGTTGCAAGAATTAACTTCTGCTTGTTTCCTACCTAGCCTAAACCTCTTTTGGTAGTGCTGAGACTCTACAGATCTGCAACCTGCTATCTCTATTTCTTACATTACCCCCTAATATGTACAAAACAGTATGGTTTGCAAATAGGCAGTACTGGCAAGTTTGGGATCTGTAGTTATTGATGTTTGGTTAGATCAGTGTACATGCATTACAAGCATAATTCCAAACTGTAGAATATCTTATATTTTTATTCAGAGTACATATTTATTCTCTTCCTTATCAGCAAGTAGCTTTTTGGTTTCTTGAATAAATAAAAGATATGTGCCTTTAATAGCACATTGTGGGGCATCTGTAGATGAGCTTAATTTTTAGATTTCTAAAAAGTGTTCTCCTAAAAACATGGTTTACTCTGTTGGTTTGGGTTTTTTTTTAATTTTGTTGAGGACAGTTCAAGAAACAAATTATTGTCAAATTGTAAGGAAAACTTCAAGGCCTTAGAAGTTTAGTACTAAAAAATCCTCATCATTGGCATACCATGTGGTCCACTAATAAAACTCCCAAAAGCTGCTTCCTGAGCTTGTAGGACTAGTTATATATCTCTTACGTGAGTACATGTGCATATGTCCTCAAAATGTGACTCTGCATATATTTGCAGGTCTGACCTGCACAAGGGTTACAATTTTCATAGCTGAATTCATGAATTGTTTTAATGAAATTTTGAAGTATCTTTCTTGGCTAGACAGTGAGAATACATTCTCTTTGTAGTGAGATCTAAGTATGCACCGAGAACAGATAACTGTATACAGTAACATATTCTCCAAATTATAAACAAGGTCTTTTAAAACTGAGACTGAAATATTGTAAAATATTAAAAAATAATATTTTCAGTAATTCATTTCCTTTATTTTCTATATTTGTGTAGTTGTGGATCTCTGAAAAAGAATAGAAAATGCAGCACACATTTTTATGCTTAGTGGAATACTTGGGGTTTGAGCCCTCCTGCCTGCTCAACAGACAGGAAGGTTATTCTCTGATAGCAGCAGACCACAGCTGCCTTCCAGGCTGGCACCTATCTGGGTACTACAGAGGTAAAGGAAGGGTGCAGAACACTGTGTCAGTAAAGCCAGAGTGGAGCAGGTTATATGACATATTTTAGCAAGTCACATCTGCCCTAGGGCCAACAGGGTAGGCCAGAAATGAGATCACCAGATCTGATCTTTCTCCTTGCATTTTCACCATGTATTTGCAAACACTTCTGCTCTAAGTAGATGAGTATCCAAAACATCAGCCAATATGGATCAAAACTGAAGGTAATGTTTGAACAAGTATTCTGAGTCTGGGAACAGGTTTTCATTATGTATCTTGAAGATTATCACTGTGGTAGAAATGGTACCACAGAGGTAGAACATGACTAAGAGAAAATCACAGCGATATTTTTGTCTGCATGTGTGTATATGTGCCTCTCTATTTCTTCACATTCTAAAGTACTCTGAAACAGTATGACATAGAGACACAGAGCTTTCCTGAGCATCTGTGCTAAACGAACACTGTAAAAGAGGTTTCCCTAGCAACCCAACCATATGTAATAGCTTAAAATAGCTTTTCTACAACTCCTAGGATTTCATAGTGCCTTGCTCACAATTCCCCTTCAAATCAAGATATATTTGCCCAGTTCAAAAAGGTTCTTTATTTTCCCAACTTCTATTAAAATGAGCAGGATTCAAAAATGCTTATTTCTTGCAAGACTGCCTCATTTCCTCTTGACTTCTAATTTATCAGGTAAACTGCAAAAAGCATAGCAAATGGTGACAGTGGCTGTCCACTTTATCAAATGCTTGCTGTTCAAAACATTTTATTGTAAGTATATTAGTGGTCTGTACTGCTTGTTGGAATAGGGATAGTAGTAGTAGTTGATTTTTTTTTGTGATATTATGAGAAGATAAACTGTGCAACTGTACAGTAGAATGCATTGATCATAATTTTCATGAATTCCACTTTGCATTTTAGCAGCAGTTTTCAGGCAGATTCTGATATTTGAAAACATGGATCTGTTCTTACTGTGTCCCTAGAAAAATAGCTATCAAATGCTACCTTTAACATGAGTAAACTGTGATACCACAAGGCTAAGGGATTTCTCCAAGCAACAAATCTGAAACATAACCCATGGTTATATATTTTCACATTCTAATTCAACCAGTTGTAAAATTATACATTTACAAAGTCAGAAGCTGGATGAGAGTGCTTGAATCTAATTAAATCAAATGTTTATATGCAAGTAAGTTACCTGCATTCTTGTCCAAAGATTTTCAAAGTATGTGCAGCAAAACTGAAGAAGTAATTGGGCATCGATGTTAATCTTTCTTCCAATAAATGTTTGTTTAGCGTAAATGGGTTTTAATTAAGAGAACAATGGAGCAAACTTTTAATCGTGTGCTCTTCATTTGCTGTTTTATTTCTAAATAATGTGGCCTTGTGCAACTGGAGAACACAGCATGAGAATACAGATGCTGTTTCCTGACAAAATATTTTTAAACTGTAGTCATTTAGATACTGTATCATGTATTTCAACCTCAAGTACTGGCTACAAGATAGGGTGTTCCTTTAAATACTTCTAGTTATCCTTCTTTTTATCTGTGAGCCACAGACATACTTCCAGTGAAATATCCTCTTACCATACAGGATGGAAACTAGAATGACAGATGTTTAATAATAATAATAATAATTATTGGACGGCAGAATTGTTGGAACGAGTCAGGCTCTAAGGTCTTGTTCTATCTATTTTAATTATTATTGAACTGAGTTTTGACTAAGAAGCACTTGCTTGGAAAAGGAGGGAAGGGGGTGGACGTGGAGATCTGCTGTCAGAGCTGCGTGGGAAGCTTTCATGTCAATGTATCTGATGACAGTCATTGAGGTGGTGTACAATTCCAGAGAGGAGGAAATTTTGTTACAGCCTTGTTTTTGAGGTTATTTTAAAAATTTATTTCCTATTCTTACCATAAACTGTCTCTTTGAATCCTTAACAGCTTCATTTTTGTATTTGTTTAGCCTGCATACCCACAGGTATGCCTTACACAAGCCATGTTCTTTATCTTATCACCTCATACTGTCATTCTCTAAATACAGTATCATTATTTTATTCTATTAGAATGAAGATAGCTAAACTGAATTGGTATATACTGGACTAACTGTATAACTATAGCAAATCCATTTACTTCTTTGAATATGAAAAATTTTAGTAATGCTCCTCATTGCAGCATCTCAAATAGATCAAAGTAAAACAATTCGTCAACAAAACAGTGGTGGAAATACATTGGGCATTTATTTCAGAATGCTGCCTAGCAATAACTTTCAAATCATGCAAACTCTGCCCCTTTTCCAAGACTGCTTCGGCAACCATATGATCTCCTGTGGATCTTACAATCGCATATGTTCAGTACATCTTTAAAAACTGCTCTGCGTTGGTCACGTGTTTAATCATCTCCTTAACTTTTTCTGGAGATTTTAAGAACAGTTATAATACTTTAAAAAGTAATGTACCAGCTGTCTTTGCTGAGAGCAAGCTGTATGGAGTAGAAATAATAAGATAATTGAATCATAAATAAATTGTTTTGAAATGAATAGAATTGTCCTAGTTCCATAAATTACTATTAAATGATTTTTTTTTTTTTTTTACTGTTGCCTGTAATAATTAATCTTTGAAGGCAATGCCTTCATATTAAATGTAAGCCTGTAAAATATACTGTGGTTTTAGTAAGATATATAATCATTATAGACTTCTTGGTGAGGGGATGGGGTTACACTTGATGACATTCAGAGGACCAGTCCTTCCACAAGCTAAATATATTTAATTTTAAAATACAAATGTACTTCTTCCTTTATTTTTAATAACTGTTGCAACCCACTTTAATTTTACATACTTTGGCCTTTGCAAGTTCCACATAAATAGGAATTTTTCAAGTTCTTCATAATAGAACAAATTAGGAATAAAACTTGCTCAGGTGCCTTTGAGACACGTTAATTCTTAATTCTGTACTAACAGCTCTTATATGAGGCAGCAACATTTGTTTAGTCAGAATGGCTTCACTGGTCACTGTTCACTGCATTCACAGATCAGCTAGAAGGTCCTATCCTTCTTTGTGAATGACTGACTTCTGGGAAAAAGATGATTCTCCTCTTAGATTTTATTCCTGCATCAGATGCCACTTGCTATAACTTCACAATTTTGTACACTTAGCAATTATTAGATATCAAAGGAAAATTGTCTTGGTTACTCTCACCTATTATTTTTCAACCACTTGCAAGGGAATTTCCATAAAATACTATAAAAATTCAGCTTAATGTCACTAATTATCTCATGTGGTACACATGCATTTTTCAGTTCATAAGTAAAACTAGCAGATGCAGCGTCTCAACCATACCAATGGAGCGTTCATCAGCCATCATTGCCTAGAATGTCACCCTCTTTCCTCTGCTGCAAACTTCTCTTACACTGTGCTAAGGCATTGAAAGGCCACATGAGCTGTTCAAGCATCACTTCCGAGAGGAGATAACCAACAGTATCCTAAATAAAGCATTTCAAATGCTTCCAGTTTCAAATTCATATTTTGACCTTTAGCTAAAGGTCATCTTTAAAAGGCAATTAGGTTTTGCTTGTCCTTGAGGTAGCAGTGAAGTATCTTAGTTATCCATAGCAGACTGGTATAAAATCATCTTTTAGACATACACTGCTGTAGTATATATTAAGTTGTTATAAGTATTAAAGAAACCTCAAAATGCTCCACAAGTCAGAAACATAATTTCATAGCTCTTACTTCTTGCCAAATTCTGCAGTGTAAAAGCAATCTAATTATTATTTCTAAGCACTTTGAATTAAGAAAACTCAGCAAGAATCTCTCAAGAATTTAACATGTCAAAATAAATGGAAGTCCTTTATTGTATGTTGTAGTAGGCATTATGGAGAACAGAAAAGAAGTAGATGCTAGTTATAGCTTGGACATGAGAGTATTATTTGATGCTGTCTCATGTCAGGTAGTACTAAGTTCAACCTGAAAGAACTGTTTGGAGTCAACCACTATCAAAAAGATGCAGAACTGGTTTGAATCATTCATTTAAAGTAATTGTCATCAGCTCACTGATAAATAGGAAGCTAAATTAAACTATGTTCCCAAGCAGCTTTCCACTGAAGTTCAACTTTGACTTTTCATAAATTTTCTAAATTACTTGGAGGAGGAAATACAAAAGGCGACTTTGATAGGATCCTTGTAACAATTGAAGATCATGGCAAGCTGAGAATAGCTGAAAGTATATTGGAGCATAGGAACAGAAATTAATATTAAATCAGTAAACTGGAGACATTAAATAGGATCAGAACTCAACATTAACTCAGCACATTGGAGGCATTATCTGGTAAACATAAGATGGAATTCATTTGTGCAAAGCACTATGTGGGAACAAATAACCGCAGAAGTGTACAGATGGTTAGGGAACAGGCCTTTGATAAAGGGTCGGGAGTTTCACATGAATCACACAGTAAGCATGAGCAATAGCACCATGTTGTTGACAAAAAAAAATCACAGAGCAGGACATTCAGACAGATTTTTAGATAGAATGGCAATTCTGCTCTCTACACTAGAATTGTCAGTCTTTAACCAGAACATACCCAGATCTGACCACAGGCCTGCAGGTACAGACAGACATGCTGGAGAGAGTAAGGAGAGTGTCAGGAGAGCAATGGAAATAGTTGCCTAGGGGCTTCTGAAAAAAGACTGTAAGGATTGTGGCTCTTTAGACTTGCAGCAATTTTCAAACATATAAATGAATGCTGTAGAGAACAGTAGTGTAGAAATAAGAAGAATAAGGGGAACAGCATGCTATTGTATTCATGGGGAAAAGATCAAGGAAATTTTGAGCTTAAATTGTGCTACAGGTAACCAGGGAAGCACCTAAATATAGCTGATCCAACTTTGTCATAGAAGGATTGACATGCCATCTGACTAGATGTCCTGTATTCTTTATTATGCTGGCAAGCCTTTTATTTGTCAGAGTTAAGCTTTTTGAAAGCTTACCTGATGGGAGTTCAGTGAAAATAGAATTGGAGCACTTCTGTTTTCATTTAAAAGGTTACTGCTGTGTGAGATCAGGAATAATAATTTCTAAACTTTTAACTTAGGCATCAGGTATGATTCACAAAACTGAATTCTTGGTAATGAGGGAAAAACAGTGTCATGATATACTATTCTGAATGCAGCACTTCATTTCTGGAAAGGATACATCATAGTTCTTCCATTTACAAGATGCACTGTCATTATTATCAGTCATTCTTGTGAATCAGTGGAGGACTCTGCTTAGTTGAACTCCACTGGTATTGCACAAACCCTCTCAATCTGGTTTGATCAGAATAATTTATATGTTCCATTTTCACCAGGAAAATTATCACATTTTCTTTTTTTCAAATGTTCTTTTGTGTTGAAAAATGAAGCAGACACAATTTCAGTGAGCATCTGTTACAAATTTGAGAGGACATGATGAATGTGTGGTATAATGGCTCTTCCCAGGAAAGTTCATAGTAGAAGGAAACATGGCAATATGTGCCCTTGGCCTCTGCCAGGGTAGCTAACCCTTAAGAAATGGCATTATGGGTGCAAGAAATTGGGGTCAGGCACAACATGCTCATTTATTCATTTCCACCTGTTCAGTATCTTCTGGGATACCACTATAGTTAAAGGGGTACTTTTTCCATATATTACCTTTATTTCACATTGGAGTGTGAGCCAAGGCTGTTATCTTCTACTGGAAATGAAAATAGAACTTCAGGGAAAACCCTCACGTAGGGGATAATGTCCAAAATAGTCGTACATTTTTTTGTGTTTGTATAGGCATATGTCAGAGACAGCGAGGAAAATGGTCTGTGAGTTATGTCATAGAATCATAGAATAGTTAGTGTTGGAAAGGACCTTAAGATCATATATTTCCAACCCCCGTGCCATAACCAGGGACACCTCACACTAAACCATGTCACCCAAGGCTTCGTCCAACCTGGCCTTGAACACTGCCAGGGATGGAGCACTCACAACCTCCCTGGCCAACCCATTCCAGCATCTCACCACCCTAACAGGAAAGAATTTCTTCCTTAGATCCAATCTAAACCTCTCCTGTTTAAGTTTGAACCTGTTACCCCTTGTTCTGTCACTACAGTCCCTAATGAAGAGCCCATCCCCAGCATATGGCTGGCAAAAAAACCAATAAAAGATGACAGTCAGAGGAGGTTTTTATGTCTTAAGATGAAGTACCAAAATAACTGAACATCAGTTAAATTGTCACTATTGCCTCAATTAAGAGGATACTCCTCCCAAATATGTTTCCATGTACTGACTGCTTGGAATATGAGATCAAAAGATTCTGTTAAAATCAATTAGAAGTATATTTCGTCTCATATGTGAGAATAGAAAGCATGTATTTTTAGCAAAATTAGGGCTTGTCAACCAAGCTAGAGTTTGTCAGCAATTTTTTTAGCCATATAATTAGAAAAAATGCTTAAGTGAAAAATGATGAATGGATGCTACATTCATTATTGAAATCTAACTGCCTTTGGGCAAATAGGAAAAGATGTACGCACACAATTTGCCAGCACACTGGTCTTCAATAGTATACTTATAGAATCCTAATATGTTTCAAGGCAAGCATGCATAAATTAATGTGGAAGTGTAGCATAATGTTAATAAACACTAAGCCTACTGCTCCTGTTGAAAGGCCACTACAGTCATGCCTGTGAGTCCAAACTTTATCAAGGAAAGTAATCAAGGTAATTCAATATCAAGGTAATTCAATATCATAGATTCTTCTTATGAGGAGGTATCAGTGCTTTTCCTGTTTGTGTGTGTTCTTGTGTTGCATACAAAGCAAAGTTTTGTTGACTTTCAAACAAAATGTAGCAATCAAATCCTCTGAGATTTGTGAACATCTCTGGACCACTGCCAGATCCCTTACTTTGAATGAAATTACCTGCTTCAAGCTGTTCCTGATGGAGAAGCCTGAACCTCAAAAGATTCCAGAGAGTTAGAGGAGATCAGAGATGATCACTAACAAGGTAAGTGTACAAAATCCAGAAGCAACACTGAAGAAGACATTCCCCAGGCACACAGGGAGGCTGTACTTCCCCAATTAAGCAGTTTATTTATCTGTTATGCACCCTGCATTTATTGGTTGGTCATATCTTAACTGGCTGCTGTTACAACAAAATATTGACTTTTGGTCACTTAAGTTCTCATTTACTTTGTCATCTGTCATGGGGTATCATTCAGGAGCAAGCCTGTAAAGTCAGAAGGGTTTCTTCAGGTTTTATGCTATTTAATTTGGGTACAGGAGTACCAAAAAAGATTGAAGAAAGCACAAACAAGTGTACTGATGATAGTATATTCAAAATGGACCTATTGTTTTGAATGTCCTTATTTACCTTTCCTCCTCCTCCTTACCTTTCCACCCTGTTGCATGAAACCCCAGGGTGCAATGTCTCTTATCACTGAAAGCATGAAGTCCTGAGGTTTCTAGAGAGAGGCATCCCAATTTTTTCTGAAGAAAATGAGAATGTTGGTTTCAGTTTCCAAAACTTTTCCATAGGGAATTTAAGCTGCTAGTAGAAATTGTGTTCATTGTCTGCTGAAGATTGAGGTTTTGGCCTGATTTTCTATCTTTTTCTACTATTTTTAACATCCAAGTGTCATGTAGTAGTGCCATGGTTTAGAGTCCAGCTGAAAATAGGATTTCTGCAGACAGAGGTAAACTCTCTGCATTAAAGAATTGTGAAGGTATGGTTGCTTTTATTAAATAAAAGGCAATTTTGATTGAGATTGTCTTTGGTGTCCTCAGGTCTGAATGTGAAAGAGCATATGGCTGCAATAATTGTAAGGTTAATTATGCAGTGACTTTCACAGTATAAGAAGATGGACTCAGGGGATCCTGCAAATGCCTGATTTTTGAGATGTGTTAATTACTATCAGATCCCATTGATTGCAATCAGTTGTTTGGAACTTCCAAAAGAAAAAGGAGGTCCAAAATTATTCAAAAATATGATTTCAAAGACATAAGAAGAAGAGGCATTGTACTGAAGAGATGAAAATATATGTGGTAACAAGATATAGATAAATACAGATATAAACCTGCACAATCAGTTATCATATTAATACACATGTGATCTGTGCTGGATATTACAGGGCAAGAGAACAGTCATTTATATACTTATTGCTGTTGGTATGTATTTGAGACATTGGAGCTATGTTATCTTTAATGATATTATTTTCTTGAATTAAATTTTAATTATAGAGAAATTTGTAATCATTAATCATTTTCTAAATAATTTCTTACAAATTCAGCCTTTTAAGGTGTATGTTAAGACGGGTTTTAATCTACAACATGCATAAAACCTGATAACTTTAGAGAAAATACACTTATTTGAATATATCAATACTTTGTAAGGTATATACATGCCCAAAACTGTTATAAAAGCTTCAAATTTAACCAGCTCAAGAGAAGAACTTAAATTTGAATGAATATGAAGGCACATATGAAAGTTTATATATAGCTGGAGAAGATGTCATATCTTATTTTAGAAGCTAGTGGCTTAGCACTTTCCCAACTGAATTGATCATGCTTTTTTTACCACCTTCTTCACCTGATATAGAATCTTATTATTTCGTATTCCTTATTTTTCTTTAAGTTGACATTCTTTGTTTAAGGAGGTGTGTACTGTCATTTGAAACAAACTAGTACACTGGTAAACAAACAAAAGAGAGCAAACATATTCCCACCTCAGTGATTTTATTCTGTAATGATTTTATATAGTACATATTGACTACTCATACTGTTTTCAAAATGACATTTGGAATGCATTTCTTCCTGTTCAGTCCACAGATGTTCCATATACCAGAAGCACAACTTGAAAAATACTAACTACAAAAATACACAAACTGTCAGCTTTGTTTTTACTGAGAGAAACTATAACTTCAAGTAAGACAGATTTGTATTTAAATGCAATGCAAGAAATCTAAGCTATTCGTAAAGACTGATGGCAATCTCATCAAAAGGTGCAAATAATCACATTACAGAGGCATAATTTGAGTCCAAGGTGGGTAACATTGTTGCTGTATAGCTAACAATACTGACATCAATTTTGGAAAAATAAAACAATAAAAAATAAAAGGCATACTTATTAAAATAACTGATTAATATTTTCTTCTCTGTATAAAAATCTTAAAAATAGCCCTTCCTTTGTGCTTACACATTTAAGGTCTTAGAGCTGTAATGTTTTTTCACCTGACCTTGCACAAAGTGTTTGTCCTAGTATACTAAATAAGCCATGAAAGTAAAGGGATTGAAAATAAACCTTTAAAAATGGCAAGTAATGATGCATCCTTTCCACTTAGTTTGATGTTAATTATACTTGTCAAGTAGGCAGCAAAAATAAGCGGTGAGGAATTTGACAGGTCGGTGGCAACCACACAGACTCTGCACCTCCAGCACTTCCCATTTGTCAAAGTTGCACCCATTGATAACGTCAGAATGAGGACAGTATTTCAGAAGGCTCATTTTTTATCACACACATAATAAATCAAGAAAAAAATAATATGCTGTAAACTGTAATGGAGACAGTTTGACAAACTGGCAGATTTTATTTTCCTGGAATAGTTATGAAATGATGTATCTTAAGCAAAGATCAAAATTTTTTGACAGTGTTCCTGCTCATTTTTTTAATGTTAATGTGTTCCTATTAATTTGAGTGTGGGTGTGCACATATAGAAAGTGAGACTAATGCAGTAAGGAACTTAGGTTAAAAACAAAGACAGTTTCAGGGAATAACTTGGATAGAAGTACAGCTTTCTAAGTGCAGACTTTAAAACTCCTACCTCTCTGCAGATTCATCTGAATTTTCTTCTGTGATCATCTGCAACTCCTGTGTGGTTTTAGTTGAATCTTCTTTGACACAGTTTTCCTCTGTGCTTGTTTTTGGAATATCCTCATATGATCGAAGCTGTTCAATGAGATGTTGCTGATGCCAGGTTTGAATAGACCGGTGGTGTACTGGGGTTGGACCTGGCACGGGTGCTAGTATGTTGTGGTGGACAGGACTGCTGTTTTTCTTCAGCCCATTTCTGTCCCGAGAGTGGTTCTTCAACCTGTTCTGAATCGGTGTCCCTCTGTGCTCATATCCTTCCTGCTGATGGCAGCCCCCAGTGCCTGTGGAGCCTTGCGAGGGGTGACTGAACCACCTCCAACGGAGCCTCAGGATCTGCTTCACATCAAACTCTTTCTTTCCAGATACTGACATTTTTTCAGGGAAAAGAAAAAAAAAAAAAAAAAAAGAAAAAAACCTATTTTTTTAAAAAGGAAA
>NDXB01014142.1:54222-72373 GCA_002631895.1 Agapornis roseicollis
AAAAAAAAAAAAAAAAAAAAAAAAGGAAAAAAGCCTATTCTTTTAGAAAGGAAATGGATTCTTTGTTATCTCTTGTGTTTCAACTCCTCTTCTTAAGAAAAGACAACAAAAGAACAAATACCGGTAGCTCTCTCCCTCTCTCTTCTGATTAATATACTGCAAGCTCTTCAAGCCAATGCTGAGCTGCTGCTAACTGTATAGGTGGGAATCCATACTGACAGGATGATGAGGTCAGACCTTAAACAAGTAAATCAGCTTAGCACAGGAAAGCAGCAACCATAACACTACCCAGCTGCTAGGCTTACACTCTCACAGTACTATAGCACAGCTCTCTAATATATAACCTAGCCTCACATGATCCTAAGGGATCTGAAGCTGCAACTTAAGATGCAGGAAAGCACATAAAGTGACAAGACTTTCTATCTCACAGCAATGCTGCATTTCACAGAAGATATATAAAGAATTCTTTATAGTCGTCTTATGCAGATTTTTGGTAACGATTCACTGTGAAACTATCCTGTTTCCTTAAGGGTTTTGCATTTGTTTATCTTGCTGGGTAAAATTCCTACGATTGGCCTCAGTGTGGTAGCACTTACCTAAAGAAAAGAAGCAGGATTTGAATACATTGTGAAGAACTGTATGTATTTTCTCACCTACTGTTAGGTTTCTGGATAAAATTAGAGGGGTATGAGAACAGAGGGAGGGAGCTCATGAAAATCAGAGATGTGCTCCCTCAGTGACTGTATCTGTGGAAAACACACTGTTTCCTGGCTGAGTGCCTGTGTAAACACCCTTTGCCATCCTGCTCTTAAATTCTCACGGACCCTGAAATGAGTATGGGGTTTTTGTTTAGTTTGGGTTGGGTTGGGTTTTTTTTGGAGGGTGTGGGAGGTTGGTTTGGGGTTTTTTTGTTTGTTTTTTTTTCACAAAATACCTTTCTTTTGCAAGTGTGCACAGTGATGTGTTCTCAGCAAATTTAATAGGTGATGTATATTCACTCCCATACGTTTGTTAGTAGCAGGGCTGTGAAAAGTACTCCCTGTGTGTTTTGAAATAATGTACGCAGAATATTTTCATATGCAAACTGAAAAGAATTAAAAGGAGTTCATTATTTTTTCTTATGTTATATTCGCCACAGTTTGCTGATGGGTCTGTGCAAGGTATTTTCGCATCATAATGATGACTTTTTATAACAATCTGACATATTCTGGAGACACAAATGGTTCAGGTACTTTTTTCTTACATTGCAACTATATAATATTTAATTTTTTTTTTCTTTTCAATTTCAGCCTACACATCCATGGATGTTATTCTGTTCAATTTCATAAAAGTAATAAGATCTATTGGTATCTATATATGTTCCTCAGCATTGGCCACATGGCAGTCTGAGATCTTTTTTAAGAGGGAGTCTCTACATACCAAGTTAATTTAACTATGTATGATAAAATCTTGTCAAGGTGGACAGAGAACATGGTTTCTCACCACTATCTTAGTCAGGTCATTAAGCTACCTCAGCAGTTTGGTCACTTCCTCTTAGCAACAGCTCAAATGCATTTAATCCATATTTTTTTCACAATGTCACGAATCTTCTGTGGGTTTCCTTTCCTTAAATCCTTTTTGCAGAAGTCATCCTTTTCTCCAGGATATCACCAAAAGCACATTCCTTGAATTTTACTTGAGAAAGTACAAACAGTAATAACTCCATTTCCTATTGACTCCGTACATGTTTTGGCAGATGGAAAATGTGTCTACCCAGATTTAAAATAGTAAAACTGGACATTTGCTGAAGAGACTGTCTTGCTCAAAACATCAGCTTGAGTCAGAGCAGGGTATGTGTCAAGTAGGCCACAAGTAGATTATTTTTCACACAGCTTGTTACCATTCTGGCTAAAAAGCTAGCGTGCTGTACTAGGCCAGTGTAAGTGATTTGATAAACCAAAACTGCAGGCCTGAAATTATTAGAAGAAGGTATGTGGCATAAAGCTGCACCACCTTTATACATAGATATGCCACATATCTGCTTTCAGTCATTTAAATCTGTCTTCTGGTGAGAGAACTAAATTCCTTTGAAACTGATATGACATATTATTTCTTGATGACTTCTTCATAAATAATGTATTTTTAGGTGTATGTCTGACTGGGTTCAAATTTTAAAATGTGAAAAGATAAAAGTTTTCTGTTATTATTATTCGTAATTTGCTTGGACTTATTTAGATAAATAGCCACCATAATAGCATCATTTTTGCCTCTCAGGTTGGAAATTTCCAAAGAACAGGATTTTCTAGGGCTACAGCAAGTCTAGCCAGAGCCACTAAGAAGGCCAGGCAGCTGGAGCATATGATAGATTGGGGAAGGCTGCTAGAATATGATTTGTTAAACCTTATGAAGAGAAGGCTCAGGGGCATCTTATAGCTGCCCTCAGGTACCTTGTAGGAGTGGATACAGAGTGAACAAAGCCAGGCTACTTTAGGGACACCTAGTGACAGGATTAGAGACAACAGACTCCTGTTGGTGCACGGAAAAACTCTTCTGCCTACGAGGGTAATCAGGCAGGTGGGAAGAGGTTGCCAAGTAAAGCAAGATCCTAGTTGTACACTGTTTGTAACTGCTCTAGCTGGACTTGCTTTGAGCAAGTGGTCAGACAAGGTGAGTTCCAGAGGTCCCTTCCAGCCTGTTGTGTGACATGCTAGGGAGCACTGGAGATGTTCATCTAGTGTTTATTTAGATGTTTATCTAGTAGCTACAGTAGTAAAACTACACAGAGTAAAACTAATGTGGTGGTTAGTTATGAAGAAGAGATACATTTCTAGAAATCTCAACTCCAGTTTTGGAGCAAAACAGCTGAAAGTTTCTGCCCACAGTTGTGGAATATTCCTAACTGTTCATCTCACAGGAGGCTAGGAGTTTGAAGAAAAAGAAGTCTTTATTCCCTGAAAAATATCTATTCAATTCAATGGGTATAAGATTTTGAAGAAGATCTCTGACCAGGTCAGGAAATCACCCTAAATATGATGGTAGATTGACATCTAGCAGGAAATTGGGCATAACGTTAAAAGGTTTCTATAAACATGCTGAGCTTCCAGATAATTTGGAAAATATATATTAATAGAGTCTAAATAGGTGTTTATACTAATCTTTAAATTACAAGTGTAAATACTTAATGCAACTTTTGAATTAGTAAATTGGAATGTTACTTTTGTCAGAAACTACCTATTAGACGAAATACAGAATTTTCTTTCTGTCACAAACCATGTTTTAAATAGGCTTCAAAAATTACTCCTCACTTCTGCAGCTTCCCATGTTCCTCTGCAGCCAACACACATCATAGAAAGGAGTTTTGTAATGCATTTCAAAATGTCTGAGTTTCCTAGCTAATACCTTAGTAATTTATTTATTTATTTTAGAATCCAAGCAAGTGGAATATATTCATGCAGTTATTTAAGTTTACTCTTCTCTCAAAAGAAACATAAAAAATTATTTCTTACTCTTTTTCTGCTTGCCTTGAGCTACTAATGCAGTGCATGCATGAAAAGCCAATTAGGAAATTACCTCTGTTCCCACAAGCCTAGCAGAGAATAATAAAAAGGAACCACCTAACTTTCTTGTAGAGTAATTAAGAAAAGATACTATTTGCATTCTATGAAGCCAGGAGTATTGCAAGGACTGGGTTACTAGCAAGGGCTAAGGCAGACCAGAAAAATTAGACTTTTTTATTAGATAAAAGTTAAGGATAGCTTTGGACCAGAGGTCTTCATTGCCAACCCAAATAGGAAAAATCTGGATATGCTGAATGAGACAGTAAAAAAAGCAAGCTAAGCACAGAAAGTTAAGAATGTTTTCTCATATTTTTTGAGATATTTGATGTCTATTCTGGCATTATATTTTTCAGGAAATCATTTACAAGCTCCTACCAATACTGTATACTCTGCTGTGCTTGCATTTGGGGAAAATGCGTAAGATCTACATATGTACAAACTGTTTTAAGTAAAAGGCTGTGTAAAAATCCTGTATGCTGTCTACCGAAACACTGTATTCTACAGGGTCTTCACAGTTTGCGTACTCAACCTGTGTACTTACACTGCATATGAGGCCAGATAAAGAGAATAAGGAGTTTAATATTTTTATTACACTGTTTTGAAAACAGTGCTTCGTGAGAACTCTTATTAGTCCATTTGTTGTAAAAGAGATATTCAGGAAACACCTGCATAGCACAGCACCAGCATGAGCAGAAGTCTAAGTTAAATGGAAAGGAACATGACAAAAAAAAAACCCAAATAGATATATTTAAAACCTGCAGAAAAGTTCAACTTTCTTTTAAAACAAAACTTTGTATCCCAAGAATGCAAATTAGTTTAGAACAATCAGTTACTTTAGATACTTCTTACTAAAGGAGACAGTGAAATGATCCACTTAAGTGGAAGTGTTAACACATTTAGATGCAATTGCTTCCTCAAATAACTGGAAACTGTACTACAGATTGCAACCCACCTACAAATTAGTATGCCAAAATTGGAAAAAATCACATCATTTCTACAAGATCCAAAGAAAAAGAATGTGAGAAGTGTGGTGTAAGTCTGATTATGATCTTGCTAAACAGGAAGAACAGAGTATCAGAGTGAAATAACAGCAAATACCCACCCCACAGATGACTGGGAAGGATCTCCCTTGAACAAGGACCTGAAAGTGATGACATTAGTGCAGCAAATGTAAGCTCAAACACATGACTTGAAAAGAAACTGTCACAGGTCAAGAACAAGATACAAGAGAATGGCAAAAATGTGGGTAAATGCAAAGAACTATGAAATATTTCACACTGATTTTTATGATATTTAGTAAATTTTGAGATTTTTTTTTTCTTGATTTTTCAAACTGTTGTGCTCAAAAGCCAGTTGTTACATTACTTATTTAATTCTCTACTGGCAAAATCAAGGACCACAATATGACATCGTGAAATGGAAGAGGTAGAAAAACCATAATAATAATGCATTTATTGAGAGTGTTCTGCTGCTGTAAACAAAAATATTAAATCAGTTGCCCAATTCAACAAGTCATTTTCACTCACCAAAATATACTTGTTATTTGCTATCTGTGACTGAAGCAGATGAGAGAGAAAAGATAATTGCCAACAGATTTGAGTAATGAAGAAAGGTGAAAGAGTTAGGATACGGATTTTCCAAAATTACTATTTATTCTGGATACTCTATTAGAGAGATCTAAGAAACATAAATATAGCACTTTACAAACACAGTTATTACGTGCTATTGTGTTGAGCAGATAAATACACTGTTCAGTTTAGAGAATCTTGTCAAACCTTCACCTTTTCCCTTCAGGTTGACTATGGACCAGATGAGCCCCAGAGGTCCTGCCAACTGCCACCATTCTGTGAGTCTGTGATTCTTATCCTGTCCAACACTAACAAAGAATATGGTCCTGTGAACATGCTGCCAGCTTGCAGCATCCATCTTTTCATTCTGCAGGTACGTGGTGCAGCTGTAACACAGCTCTTCTGCAAACATACTTCCCTTCTGCTGAGACAGTGACTGTTCTAAATCTCTGCCAGCTGCTATAAGAGTTGGAATGAGGCATGCTGGGGGCGGTTTTCCTCAGCTCCTTCCTGGGTTACTTCTGAAGTCTGCAGGCTTTCTTGATGTAGCACATACATAAACTCATGGAATTTTTATGACGAGAAATTATATATAACTATTCCTCTTACAAAAATCTGCCCCTTATGAAAAGTAACACTCCCAACTATCAAGAGGGATTAGCAGAGCCAGAAAAAGGCAATCTATAATTATGCATGTACAAATGGTGCTTGGCATACGGTTATATGTAGAGTAGAATCTAATAGGTGTGTTTTGACTTTCTAAGAGCCCATTTCTATGAAAGCATTTTTCCAAGTGGGTTAAACAATCAACTTGGGTCTTGAAATAGCTTTAAATATGCTCAAGGTGACAAAATCCGTATGAATTTTCCAAAGTGAAATTTCAAACTTAACATCAATTTTGTTTTGAGAGGAAAAATTACATTTCTAGGGCATAGTTTATTTTGCATGTCTCAGAACCTTGTATTTTACTGTATGACTTCATAAAAATGCCTGTTGTTCTATTTTTGACTTTTACTAATAAGTGTGAGCAAAACTATGTAGTCTTCAGAGATATTAGCCTAAATTTAATTATTTAATGGTATTATCTCGCTGGTTAAGTCTTGGCTTTTAGGTTCTGCCAGGTATTTAAATAAATTGTATTATTTTATTGATGTTTGTTCATAGGAAACATGACTTAGATCCAGCTATGGCCTAAAATTGGAAAAAACTATTCAAAACATAGAATCAAAGAATCATAGAATAGTTAGGGTTGGAAAGGATCTTAAGATCATCTAGTTCCAGCCCCCCTGCCATAAGCAGGGACACCTCACACTAAACCATGTCACCCAAGGTTTTCTCCAACCTGGCTTTGAACACTACCAGGGACGGAGCATTCACAACCTCCCTGGCCAACCCATTCCAGCGCCTCACCACCCTGACAGTTAAGAACTTCCCTCTCCAGCATCCCTATAGGCCCCCTTCAGATACTGGAAGGCTGCTAGGAGGTCTCCACGCAGCCTTCTCTTCTCCAGGCTAAACAGCTCCAACTTTCCCAGCCTGTCTTTATATGGGAGATGCTCCAGTCCCCTGATCATCCTCATGGCCCTCCTCTGGACTTGTTCCAACAGCTCCATGTCCTTTTTATTTTGAGGACAACAGAACTGCACACAGTGCTCCAGGTGAGGTCTCACGAGAGCAGAGTAGATGGGCAGAATCACCTCCTTTAACCTGCTGGTCACGCTCCTTTGGGTGCAGCCCAGGATACGGTTGGCTTTCTGGGCTGCAAGCACAAACTGAAGCCGGCTCATGTTCACGTTCTCATCAACCATCACCCCCAAGTCCTTCTCTGCAGGGCTGCTCTGAATCTCCTCTCTGCCCAATCTGTAGCTGTGCCTGGGATTGCTCTGACCCAGGTGTAGGACCTTGCACTTGGCATGCTAAAACTTCATGAGGCCGGCATCAGCCCACCTCACAAACATGTCAAGGTCCCTCTGGATGGCATTCCTTCCCTCCAGCGTACCCAGTGAACCACACAGCCTGGTGTCATTGGCAAACTTGCTGAGGGTGCACTCAATCCCACTGTCCATGTCAGCAACAAAGATGTTGAACAAGACCGGTCCCACCACCGATCCCTGAGGGACACCACTTGTCACCGGCTTCCAGCCGGACACTGAGCCATTGACCACAACTCCTTGCCTGCAGCCATCCAGACAGTTCTCTATCCACCGAGTGGTCCACCTATCAAATTGATGTCCCTCCACTTTAGAGACAAGGATGAGATATTTATCCAAAAGCAAAACAATTGAATACAGAACTAATAATTGTATTTGTAATAAAAAAAATAATAAATCTTAAACCAAACTTCAAAAGAGAAAGAGGAGACTTCACAGGAAAATATTTTTTTTTTTTTTACAGTTTCCTGTTGCCAATAAGTGTGGCCATTTACCAGCTAAGAAAGCAATATAAAGAGACATTGACATTGCTGTTACTAATCAGTGGGAAACTCATATATAAAAATGATATGCCCTGTTTGTGGCTTTAACACTAATCAATCTGTCACTTCATGGACAACTGATACAAACTATACAGACTAAAGCTAATGTTTATAATGTGACTATATCTAAGCAAGCTCCTAAATTTACAAACAAGGGGGTCTTGAAAATCCAGCTTTGTTACTATTAGCATAAAGCTGTTTCAAGTCACTGTGTGATATGCTGTGATGTAATCATATAGCTACTGCAAATAATAAGGATAATCTTTCAAGGATACGAGGTAGTAAAAGCCATCATCAGTAATCCAAATTCAGTTCAGGAGTGGTATAGTGGCATAGTCTCCTATTTGATCAGAGGGTTCAATATATTTATTGTATCTTATTCTAATAGAATTAATCTTACATATGTAGAAGATAATAAATACATAACATGCACTATTCTAAATCATTTTTCCCAGAAGATTTCAATCAAATAGCTTTATTCAGTTGAATCTCTCACTTGTTACTACGTGTTTCAGCATATCTTCTAGCATTAATCTACTGGTAATAGGTTGCCTTCTGTAAGAGCTCAGTGTGTTGAAAGTTAAGATCTTTAAGATATAACACTTATTTCTCAAACTTAATATTTCTTATTACAAACACTGCCACAGGTTTGACCAGCTTAATGTAGTTTGTGTAAGATGTCTTGTTGCCTCTACTGACCCCTAAAATGAATAAAACAAACCATCCCTGTCACTTTAGTAGTTAATAAGAACCCGTAAAAGAAATGTGTTGATATCACTAAACTCGCCATATAACATGCCACAGCTATGCTGTGGTGTGAGAGGACAGCAAGCTTATGTTTTCAGTGTAACTGATTTAGTATTTTAGATGTTGTTTTCTGGAAACTGCACAAAGTACTTGGAAAAAACATCTTGTGTTTCAGAAATACAGAAATACAGGAAACAACCTTTTTCACCCATTAACTCCAAGTAGCACACAAATGGCACATCTCCTAGGAACAAGTGCAAAGTTGAATCCTAATGTATCTAACGTCAAGCCAGAAAGGGTCTATTGGTTTGGTATTTTTGGTTTTGTTTTGGTTGGGGTTTTATAATATACTTTATGTGGAGGTTTGTTTGTTGCTTATTCTTGAATTATACAACTAGTTCAAGAGTTTGAGAGCAAATAATTTTCATTCTTCTCTCACTAATGCTTAATTGTCTTCTGCAAGATTTTTCTATAGATTTTGAGGTAAGTTAAGCCTTTCTATAAAAAATCAATCTGAAGAGGTCATTGTCAAGATGTATGTATGAGTGAACTTGTCCTGTATTGCAATAGCCTTGAACACTAGGTAGGCAGCTCTGATCTATATACAGTTTGTCTTCATTACTGCTCATGTAAAATATTGTTTCTCAGAGAAAAAAAAATACTAACCATGCAATTGGAAATTTGGCTATATGCTCAGAAATACAAACTTGTATGATTTAATTCCATTTTACTGAGAGGTTGCATTCTCCTTTTTGATAGTACTGTTTCTAACTTACAAAAGCAGTTATTACAAATAGAAACTGAAGTAAATACAAGAATTATTAAGATTTATTAGGTGCCACCAAATCTACACTGCTTCCTATGTGAATTGGTATAGAACTTTTACTAATCATATGAATCAAAGGTAAAACAATTATGTACACAACATGATTGTGAAAATGAGGTGTTGAGAGCTATGGAGATACTCAAAACAACAATATCTATAGTTTTTCTGTAAATTTGTAGTAGGTTGTATCACAGAAAAGCATATCCTTACCTTTTTCTGCTATACTGTAGTAGAACAATTGTGGTTGGAAGGGACCTCAGGAGACAGGTACAAGGTCAGAGTAGGGTTACTCAAGGTTTTATCTACTTTTGTCTTGAAAACCTCTAGGACAGAGATGTCAAAACACTTCTGGGAAACATGTTCCAAAGCTTGACTCTCACAATAGTAAAAAAGTCTTTCTCATATCTGGTCTGAAACTTCCTTGTTTTAATTTATACCCACTTCCTGATATCTTTCCTACCACTACCAGGCGCTGTGAAGAGCCTAGCCCATTCTTCTTGATAATCTTCCTGTTGGCCCTGGGATTCTACTCAAACTGTCTCTTCTCCAGGCTGAACAAGCTGGGTTCCCTTAGTCTTTACTCTCTGGCAAGTGCTTTAGCCCCTAACCATCTTGGTGACCCTCTGCTGAGCTCAGTTGTTCATCAGTTCAGGGGTATGCATGCTTGACAGTATTCCATATGTCGCCTAATGAGTGCTCAGTAAAACATGACCATTACTTATACAATAAGTAGTAGATGATAGATGCAACTTCCACTTCTTACATGTAACTACTATATCAAAACAAGCATTGATTCTTAGCATATGATGACATGTGTTGCATAACTGTTAACTGCATAATAAGGATCATGAATAGTTATGTTCATGTAGAAAATACTTGAATTTTTTTTGCTTTTTCACTAATAATAGCAACACTTAGTTCTCCACTAATTATTATCATTGGATATTAAAGAGTATGGATGGATCTGGCATACCCTCAACAAAACCTAGTATTTAGATTTGACACTTGTCAGTATAGGTCTGCATCATACACCATCTCAAAGCCTTGACAGAATAAGGACTTGTGCTCAAGGTCAGTCTTCTCTGGTAAATTTTAAAATGTGACTCTTGTTCTTTGTCTCTTAAAAAGTAATAAATGCAGCCTTTAATTACAAGAGAGGGAGGCCCTTGAGGCAGTTGTATTTCTGTGCATTGTAGAATGTAATGATTCTTAGATGTATTAAGTTTTTAATCCCAGAAATGTCTTCTGAGGCTCCTGAAAGGCACTTTATTTGTCAATGAAAAATCCTTACAACATGTGGCCATGCATCTCCTCCAAATCATTAACATCAGACGTTATAGAGCTCTTTGATTTATTCATGGAAAGGTGGCCTGACTTGGGGCAGGTGCTAAGAGATGTTTAAGGCAGTCAGTTCAAGTCTTCGTCCTTAATGACTTCTCTAGCTTCCAGTCCACGTATTGATTAAAACATGAAAACACACTCATATTCACACAAGCTGGCTTGTTGTATGTGCAAGTGTGGAAAGAGGCATTCTGTTTCACCATCTGGATTACCTTCAGATTAACACAGGGAAACATACAATTATTTTTTTTTCTAAGTAAGGCAAGTAAGCTTGAGGCTGTTACTGTTGGGTTTTGTAACATAATAATCCATCAAACTTTTTCCTCACTTAAGTTTCTTTCCCAGCTGTCATGAGTTTTCCTACCATTTTTCACAGTCATTTGATCTCTCTTTTGTGATGCCATAAGAATGCAAGGGACAGAATACTTTTAAAATCACATTACTATAAGAATTACAGTAAAAGTTCATCTGAAAGAAATGCTGTAAAAACCAGTATCTTTGTCAGCAGACTGCCTCCCAGCATCCTAAACACATCTTCCTGGTTATGTCACCTGTAAAAGCACACAGTAACTCAATTTTTGATTTGACAAAAAGCTGTTCACATCCACATCACAATATTATTGTTGTTCAGCCTAGCTCTAGCTGTTGTCAGCTTCCAAATTGCCTTGAGGCTGCATTCCTATTCTGTGGTGCTAGTCCAGACTATAAAATCACAAAAACCACATTTAAGCCATTCAGTCCTATCCTCCTCATGCAAAACACTTTGTTTCTGTCATGTTTGCAGTTTTTATAATAGACATGCTCAGTGTCTGTACTTTAATGTGTAAGAATTTTTGAGTAAATGCATTTATATTTTCTGGGGAAAATACATAGCTGTTGTAAACATGAGTACTGCATCATAAAATGGAAACTGGAGAACTCAGTAAAATACAAGTATTTTTAAATCTTCATATATACTTATTAATAATAAAAAGTTTCTGAACAACATAGTGATCAAATTTGCAAGTCTCAGAAAATTTTAGTGAGGGAGGAATAACATGAAACCTCCAGAAAGTACATATTACTGAATATGAAATGCAGTGTTATGGATGGAGTGAGGTATTCCCAAAGGAAGAGAGAAATACAGCCTACTGAAAGAGAAATGGAGGAGCAAACCTAACATGCAGTTCCCAAGACAAAAACTTTAATTCCATTTTAAGTTTCCAGCTCAGTTTTAGGTGTTTGAGTGAGATGCAGAGAAAGTCTATCCTGCATGCCTGGAATACAGCAATTCTATAGTGCTTCATTAGGCAGCAAGAACTTCTGGTACGTCTGTGATAATCTCAGGTAGCACTGTTTCCTGAAAAGTCCATTGATGAACTGTAGAAATAGATACAGAACAGAAATACCCATCACTGATGGATGGATGTGCACTGATGAGATTTGGCAATGGGAGGTAGCCCTTTTCTCTTTGAATTGCAACTGCATACATTAACTATAGAAATTCTATAGCAAAGGGAGCTCTGTTGTAACAAACTAGATCATGTTGCAAATACCTCAAATTAGAGTCCAGCTGAAATAAATTGGTAATATTTAACTAATATAGTTTAGCATATATCACAAACAACAGACACTCTTGACAATTTTAAAGATTGTATCAAATCATTTTGAAGTCTCAGTTTTAACACTGGGCTTATAAGTTACTTCTGCTTTGCTTCAGAAGATATTTTAAGGTACTTGATACAGGTGGAGTAACAGTGTTTGGCATTTTGGCTAACTGAGATTCCTACATTAAGTTACTGATATTACCTCTGGTTAGTGATAAGCTGATGGCTTTACACTTTCTTGATGTGGTGAACATTTAGGAATACTAGATGCTAGCATCATTTTAATGTAAAATACTATCGACTTTAAAGAACAATGCCTGTAATTGTGGTGGCATTAATGTGAAATTAATGATCACAGGAAAAACTATACCTACCAAATTCCACTGCTTTAAAATATGAGATTCAGCTAACCACTGGAACATTCAGAAAAGACTTTGACATGTCATTGCCTCTTAATCACTGTTAGTGGTTGATTTAAAAAAAAAAAAAAAATATGCTTTATTTGATAATTTTATGCTTCATGTTAATGAAAATGTTATGGGAGAAACCAGTGGGAAAAGAAAAACTATTTGCCTCTCCTCACTTAATAACTCCTTCTTGCTGATCCATTAAGGTATTTTTTTTTTTTTTCCATTTGAAATTGCTTTCTGTATGCTGGAACACAATCTCACTGTTTTCTGCTTGACACAGCCTAATCATTCTGGCCTGAAGACCACTCACATAGTAGCAAGGCATTACTGTATTACTAGGACATACAGTCTCCTTGAAAATAACACACTTGCTTTTAAAGGAAACAATACAGAAATTCTAAAAACCACTGAGTGATTCACATAATTTATATATTAGGATCTTCAATCACATTCTTTTCACAGGCTTGGTAAAGTCCAAGAAGCTTTAATTAAAAGGTGAAGATTTCTCTGCCTGGATTTTTATACCAGTATAAGAAAAATTTCTTTCTGAAACAACCTGAAAAATCAGTTGTCTTTTTGCCTAGATCTAAAGTGGAGAATTCTTTAACTTATGTATATTCTTATTATTAATATTTTTATTAACACTGCACAAAACTTTATATACAACTATTTTTCAGCTTTCTTATATCCTTATAATGCACTTGTACTAAGGATTAAATGTTGAAGAAACTTGTTAATTCTTCTTATATCCTTATAATGCATTTGTACTAAGGATTAAATGTTGAAGAAACTTGTTAATTCTACCTTATTTGGTTTCTTTTATTTTTATTCCAGGAGTATCAATTAAGGCCTAGCAAAGGAAACCTTGCTTAAAAAGGCAAAATTAAAGGTACTGCTAATGATCCAGTTGATGACCAGAGTGCATTCTAAATTCTTTGGCAATATTCTTACAGTCAGCACTGCACTGGGGTGCATCTAAGATCTTCAGCATTCCTGGAATAAAGTTCAACTCATGTAAGTCTCATTCTTACAATAGTTTATATCTGAGAATGGAGAAAAATATATTCACTAGTACAGAGAGATTTCCAATGTAGCTTTAAGACTGTGAATGTATACAGTCTATATTGGTTAACTTATGTTAATGTATCTTTTACACTAAACCCACATTTTTGTTCAAAAAGCCAAAAGAGATCCTTTTCATAACAAAGACTGTATCTCTCTTAATAACAACAGCTACTTATGCAGTCTGATGGGTACCTCTTAATGATTTGATAAAATGTGTTGCATATCATCTCTGCATTCTGAACATCCTCCCCTTTCTTCAGAAGCAACTGAGTTTCCCACCACCACCAGCATCTTGCTAAGTAGTTTATTTCAGACAGTTATTTTAAATATATTACACTTCTTGCCTTTTACATGTACAAACTATGTTGCATGATGGTAGAGCCTCTGATGTTATTTTCAGCTACATAGAGATTATTAAAGTACTGAAAGATATATAACTAAGTATATACAGCTGAGCTTTGTGTAGGTGGTAATGATATATTTGCTTATCCAGTGCAGTGTTTGATATTTAAAATCCTGATTTATTCTTTTTGGCACAGATTCTTCGATTTAATGGTTCTACTTGATGACTTTAAGAGTCTTTTCCAAACTAAATGAATCTATGACTAATTGAATTAATTCATTTCAGAGTACAGAAGAATTATATTTCTCTGATAATCTGTAATTCCTAAATATAGGTTTGCATCTCATGCACATTGCACACATTCTGCACTTAATAACGTGTTGAAAACATATGGGACAATATTTTTCCTCCTCCTTCAGCAGAGACAGCATAGAGTCAAAACAATGCCTCTCTGAGGCATCCTTGAAGAAGAATTACAGCTTCCTGATACTTTCTGGTTCCCTCTTGGTAAGATTCTTTGATCGGTATCGACTTGCACTCACTATATACTACTAACTAGGCCAATTCTTTAGCATGACTCCAGGTTCACCCTTTCAGGTTTTATTACATGCCTGAGTTCAACATTAGCCAATTCTTCGATGCTTCAACACTTTGAGTCCCTGCTGCTGGAGCCTGCCGTGCCTCTGCAGCTTGAAGCAGCTGACAGGACAAGGGTGGGGTTAGGAACTACATGTCTGCATGTTTCCAGCCTGCTTGAGAGAGCCAAAGCTGCTGAGGACCCCCCGCCTGCCTGGCTGTGGGCCCAGGGCAGCCGTGAGGCAACAGGCTGCACCATGGCATGCCCAGCAGAGATGGCCCTGTGAGCCCTGAAGTGCTGGGCAAGGCAGGAGCTCTGAGGGAGCTTGGGTGAGGACAAAAGGTGAAACGTGGTGGGAAGGGTGAGAGGGATAACACAGATTGTGTCAGTGCCTGGAATAACTACACTAGTTGGAGCACAAAACAGGGCTGGACAGAAGGCCCTGCTGTGCAGTTACCCCACAGAGAAGTGGCTGCAGCATTAGGGTCAGAGTGGGCTCCTGTCACAAGAGTTGTTCGGAGGCACACAGACACCTGTGAAGGATCTTAGACTCCATAAAGAGCATTCCCTATCAGAAGCCCAAATGTGGTCAAAATGCAGCAGACCCTTTGGGGTTTTGCCCTTCATTGCAGCAGGTGTGTAATGAATTCGCTCCCTCACCACAGGGAGCGAGGGAAAGA
The DNA here is from genome assembly GCA_002631895.1 of Agapornis roseicollis. Taxonomy (NCBI): domain Eukaryota; kingdom Metazoa; phylum Chordata; class Aves; order Psittaciformes; family Psittacidae; genus Agapornis; species Agapornis roseicollis. The sequence goes on from NDXB01014142.1 coordinate 69,375, forward strand.
GGCTTTTTCATTCCTGCAAGAACATGTATCTGTACCAAGCATCAGGCATTGCCAGCATGTAGTTAACTCATTAAGCTGGATGCACAAATCAGACTGAGAGATAAAGCACAGAACAGTTGCAACCTTAGCTACACATTCATAGAAATTCTGCGAAGGCTTTGTTGTAGGAGAGATTGCCTCCAGCAAACCAAGCTGCAAGCTCATTGCCTCATTGTATTTGAGTAGTGCGAAGTATATGTTTACTACAAATACAGTAGCTGAATTCTCAGCATGTAGGAACAAAATAGTTTTACTTGGTTATACTATGATACTTAAGGATCTTGTGTCACCATTTTTATAGATGTCCACAGAACTGTTTGGAGACATTATTCACATGTGATACTGATATATGGCAGCAAAATATAAAAGAAAAGAGGGAATGTTACAAAACTAATAGGCTTGTCCTAGTCTTTATAAATTTTAATTAGTGTTCATCAACTGCTGCTGATAGTTGGCTCAGCCCAGGTTTTGGGAATTAGCAGATAACACCCAGTGCAGGACACATCCCAGCTGAGTCTCTCAGGAGAAGGGATGTGGGTCTGAGTGAATGAATTCAGAGACTTCAAACCACTGGACAAGGTTTGTGTGGCACCTGAAGCCATCACCATGCAAAAGAGCTCTGCCTAGTGGGAACAAGACAAATTAGAAATGCTGCAAGGGCCCTGCCAGTGGGGCTTTGAGACACAGATTTGAAACCATTTCAGCCCAAGGATTAAAAAGCCCATGTTTATAAAAAAAAAAAGAAACAAAGAAGAAATATCACATTCTTTGTTGAAGCCTATTTAAAATATTCTGCCAACAGTGTAAAATGATGTAAAATGGATCAGAGCTGCAATATTATTTTTTAATGAGATAATCTGCAATGGGAGGATCTCACACATCTAATTCAGGTCAGTGCAAAATTGTCCTTGCACTATGTTCTCTTTAGCAAACTTTAAAGTAATTGAAATAGATCATCCATTTCCCTGTAACAGAGACAGTACTGAAGTGATATTTTCTATCAACAGGCTAGCTTTTTGTTTTGTGCATTTGCACAGTTGTTGGCATTCCTGCAAAGAATTCAGTGCTGAAATCCATAGCATGAGTAAAGCCTTTCTTAAATTTTTATTTATTTTTTTTTAAGCTCAAGGCAGTCGATTCTTTATTTTCTCTATCTTCCTGATCTTCCAGAAAGCCAGTTTTGATACTTTTCCTCTATTATTTACCCCTAGGCTTAAGACACATTTCCCACCTCTTCAATTTAGTACAGGAATAGGAGCACAGCTATGTGGCAATTCTTGTGTTGTGTTATGTAGTCCACACAGTTCCATTAATAGCCTAACTCATATAAATAGCTCCATTTTGAGCTTGAGACAGCCTCCTGAATTGCTTGTTTTTAAAGCAAATAAAGATAATGTAAGAACTTTTAAAAAGTCCTTAGTCAGGAAATTATATGGTCCACTGATATAGGCATTAAGTTTGGTCCATTCTTTTTCAGTTCTTTCAAAAACCTATTAGGCTTCAGTAGGTTCTCCCAACCCATAAATCTTGCCAGACATCTCTTACTTCTTAATTACATGGCATGGACTGTCAGTTTGCAGATGCAATTTAAAATGTCAGGAGTACACATTTTTACGTGGTTATTTGTGCTATTGAACCTGTGCTACAAAACTGTAAGTCTCCTTCTTGCTCTCTTGGCTAGTTTACGGTACAATGCTCATTACTTATGGTTCTGAAAACATTTTTGAGTGGAGAGAAACAATCTTGCAACATAGTCAGCAGCTGTAGACTATGTTTTGCTCTGGTTTATCAGCCATAAAAATAAAGGTAACAGAATTCTTCCCATATTTCCTGTATTTTTTAAGTATTTGGGGTAGATATCAATTTCTTAATTTTCTTCTTGTACAGGTACTAAATCAGGTATGTGAGTTTGTGCAGCTGAAGATAACAAATAATTCCTAATAAGCAAAAACAATCCATTAAAAAAAAGTCTCATTATTAATTTAAAGTGTTGATATGTACTAAGCATTTTTTTCAGTATCTTTGGCTACGGCTTTAAGAACCTATTCAGATATCTTTTAATAATTTCATAGAAAAGTAAAATGCTATTGTCTTTCCAGTATATAAATTACCTTGATGCTCTCCATGACTCTTGTCTTATTGAAGCACGGACCAGAGATCAGATTACCTCAATAATTAATTTGGCCTGACCATTTTCCGTGTCTGTATGTGTCATCCAGGAAGAAAGTACTTTGAGACAGGTAACATATTGACTGTGCCAAAAAGTGTCTGTGCTCCCAATCCACATTTACCTGCCAAAACTAATCCTTCTCAATTCTATTTCACTGGATAACCAACACCTAACAAGAATATACCTGGAACAAATGAAAATCTCAAAAGGAAGTAATGCATTATTTCTGTCTTTTCAGTTTGCTTTGACAGTGGCATTGGGGAAGGGGTTTGGGGCAGAGGATGTTTAATTTACTAGGAAACTGATTTACTAGTCCAGTGCAATGGACCAGAACAGACCAGTGTAACTGTTGAGCTACCTAAATTTTACTCTGAAAATAACATGCTCAAAGAAATGTACATAACTTTTCTTTGACTGGAATGTGTTTGCATAATACACTTTTATATTTCAGAAAAACTTGTTGCAAAGAAATTCATCTGGGTGAATATCTCCCATTATTAAAAAAAAAAAAAAAAAAAAAAAAAAAAAAAAAAAAAAAAAAAAAAAAAACCACCCCCCAACAAACAAAAAAGACCCCAAAAAACATAAACACAAGATTTAGCTGCATACGTGAAGCATACATGCTTGTATCAGTAAGTATCTTTTGGTTTTCCTAAAAGATGTCTTTTCCTTCAAGAAGAGCATCTGTTTTCCAAAGGAGTGCATACACATTCATACTGCCATCTTTACAGAAAACACGGTATCATAAGTGGGTGCTAGATTTTATGATACGGTGAATTCATGACAGGCA
>NDXB01014142.1:73058-92163 GCA_002631895.1 Agapornis roseicollis
AAAAAAAGAAAAAAGAAAAAAAAAAAACAACAAAAACCACCACCCACATATTCAGTCATTTTTTACTCAAATGGAAGAATGTCATGCAAGCTTGTTAGGCTGTACCTGTGCTTCCATAGGTAGCTCATGCTAATAGGAAACATAATTCCGTGAACACCCTGATTTGAAGTCAGTCTTTGCTGTGAGAGAGCAAAACTTTAAAGTTTTGTGTGTTTTTGTCAAATATTCAAATGATTTGAGTAGATAATTAATTACATTAAGGATAGTTGCAGTGGTTCTGAGATGTATTTTCACTGTGTTATGATCAGGACCGTAACAGTAAACTAGGTGTTATTTTGTGCTTTCTTGTTAAATTCATAACAGCATCTCCAAAGTTAGAAGGTATTTTATTTGCTTTGGCAAATGTGCCTTTCTGCTGTACTAATATACTGTATGTAATTTATGTGTATATGTAAAAGAAAAAAAAAATCATGGATATACGGTGTCAGTGAGACATTGGCAGCTGATTGCATCAGTAATGAGAGAATTTTCTAAAATACCATGGTTTTAGTTCTGTTATGGGATAAGATGGAGTTTATTTTGGACTGAACAGCTGTGAATGAAAGTGCTAAAATTTCTACTGATCTCTTTTCTGGAATTTATTTTTAAAATGGCACTACAGGAATTTTTTTCATGAACTTCAGGATATAGTCTGGGAGGTTTTAAGTAATTTTTTTCTCTGATCTGAATCTATAAAGCTCTTACGTACTGAAAAACTTGCAGGAATGAGTGAAACTTGTGGATACCACTATGTCAGAATTTGCATGCACAGTGTTGGAATGGAAGGTTACAGGCTTTTTAGGAAAGACAGGCCTGGCAGGTGGGGAGGGGGAGTTGCCCTTTATGTTAGGGAGAGGCTGGAGACTATGGAACTCTCTCTGGGGAGATTTTGTGGGTCAGGGTTAAAGGAAAAACAGCAATGAGAGACATTGCTGTGGGGATCTGTTACAGACTGCCTGATCAAGAGGACTCTGTGGATGAAGCCCTTTACAGAGAGATAGGAAGAGCCTCACACTCACAGGCCCTTGTTCTCATGGGGGACTTCAACCGCCCAGACATCTGTTGGAGCAATGGTACAGCCTGGCACAAGTGATCCAGGAGGTTCCTCAATTGTGTGGAAGACAACTTCCTTCTGCAAGTAGAACAGGAGCTGACAAGGAGAGGTGCCCTGCTTGAGCTTGTGCTCACTAACAGGGAACGGCTGGTTGGAAATGTGACGCTCCAGGGCAGCCTTGGATGCAGTGATCATGAGATGGTAGAATTTGAGATCCTCAGGATGGTGAGAAGAGCGTGCAGCAAACTCACTGCCCTGGACTGCAACAGAGCAGACTTTGGCCTCTTCAGGAACCTGTTTAGTAAGGTTCCATGGGATACAGCCCTAGAGGGCAGGGGGGCCCAAGACTGTTGGATGGTATTCAAGGATCACCTGCTACAAGCTGAGAAGTGTTGCATCCCAACTAGAAGGAAGTGCAGCAGGAGGGCCAGGAGACCTCCTTGGATGGATAAGGAGCTGCTGAGAAAAATTCAAAGTTAAAAAGAGGCTTATAAATGGTGGAAGCAAGGATGGGCACTCTGGGATGAATACAGGGATGTTGTCTGGGAAGCTAGGGACCTGGCGAGGCAAGCTAAGGCCCGGTTAGAATTAAACTTAGCTAGGGATGTTAAGGATAACAAGAAGGGATTCTATAGGTACATTGCAAATAAAAGACAGACCAGGGACAACGTAGGCCTCCTCTGGAAGCTATCGGGTGAACTGGCTGCACAGGATTTGGAGAAGGCTGAGGGTCTGAATGACTTCTTTGCCTTAGTCTTCAAAGGCAAAGGCTCTGACTGCACCACCCAAGTCTTGGAAAGCAGACACAGGGACTGTGAGAATGAAGACCTTGGGCCCACTGTAGGAGAGGATCTGGTTCGAGACCATCTAAAGAACTTGAACGTGCACAAGTCAATGGGACCTGATGAAATTCATCCGTGGGTCCTGAAGGAGCTGGTGAGTGAAGTTCCTAAGCCACTGGCCATCATATTTGAGAGATCATGGCAGTCAGGTGAACTTCCTGAAGACTGGAAAAGGGGAAATATAACCCCCATTTTCAAGAAGAGGAAAATGGATGACCCGGGGAATTACAGACCAGTCAGTCTCACCTCTGTGCCTGCCAAAATCTTGGAGCAGATTCTCCTGGAAGGCATGCTAAGGCACATGAAAACCAATGAGGTGCTCGGTGACAGCCAGCATGGCTTCAGTAGGGGGAAATCCTGCCTGACCAATTTGGTGGCCTTCTACGATAGGTCTGTGGAACTGACGGACAGGGCTAGAGCAGTTGATGTCATCTACCTGGACTTGTGCAAAGCGTTCGACACTGTCCCACACGACATCCTTGTCTCTAAATTGGAGAGACATCAATTTGATAGGTGGGGCACTCGGTGGATAAAGAACTGGTTGGATGGCCGCATGCAAAGAGTTGTGGTCAATGGCTCAGTGTCAGGCTGGAGGCCAGTGATGAGTGGTGTCCCTCAGGGATCGGTGTTGGGACTGGTCTTGTTCAACATCTTTGTCTCTGACATGGACAGTGGGATTGAGTGCACCCTCAGCAAGTTTGCTGTTGACACCAAGCTGTGTGGTTCACTGGGTACGCTGGAGGGAAGGAATGCCATCCAGAGGGACCTTGACATGTTTGTGAGGTGGGCTGATGCCGGCCTCATGAAGTTTAACCATGCCAAGTGCAAGGTCCTACACCTGGGTCAGAGCAATCCCAGGCACAGCTACAGATTGGGCAGAGAGGAGATTCAGAGCAGCCCTGCAGAGAAGGACTTGGGGGTGATGGTTGATGAGAACATGAACATGAGCCGACTGCAGTGTGCACTTGCAGCCCAGAAAGCCAACCGTAACCCAGGCTGCATCGAAAGGAGTGTGACCAGCAGGTTAAAGGAGGTGATCCTGCCCATCTACTCTGCTCTTGTGAGACCTCACCTGCAGTATTGTGTGCAGTTCTGGTGTCCTCAAAATAAAAAGGACATGGAGCTGTTGGAACAAGTCCAGAGGAGGGCCATGAGGATGATCAGGGGACTGGAGCATCTCCCATATAAAGACAGGCTGGGAAAGTTGGAGCTGTTTAGCCTGGAGAAGAGAAGGCTGCATGGAGACCTCCTAGCAGCCTTCCAGTATCTGAAGGGGGCCTATAGGGATGCGGGGGAGGGGCTCTTCATTAGGGACTGTAGTGACAGGACGAGGGGTAACAGGTTCAAACTTAAACAGGGGAGGTTTAGATTGGATATAAGGAAGAAATTCTTTCCTGTGAGGGTGGTGAGATGCTGGAATGGGTTAGCCAGGGAGGTTGTGAGTGCTCTATCCCTGGCAGTGCTCAAGGCCAGGTTGGGTGAATCCTTGGGTGACATGGTTTAGTGTGAGCTTATGGCAGGGGGTTCTGAACTAGATGGTCTTAAGGCCCTTTCCAACCCTAACTATTCTATGATTCTATGATCTTTACTCAGGTATTAAAGACAGAATAATTTCTCTAAAATTACTGCAGAGGAAATAATGTGAGTCTTAAAAAAGTCTTCTTTTGTATGGCTTGTGGGTGTGGAAACATTATCCTTGAACTTTCCTCTAAAGATTCAAACGTGTTGCTGTGTTAACAATAAACACATTTGCAGATGTGCAGACATATAATTGTAGGAAGTACATATAAGACCGCTGTGTAAAGCAAAGCACAACACAGAATCAGGAAGCTTTATGATTTAAGTAGTTTCAAATATTATTTGTATAGCTGATAAATGATATTCAGTTTGCTTTAGAAAAGTACATACAATAATAATGTGTTTGGTGCAGAAAGAGATGAAACAAGGCAATAATTCTACTTTCAGTCAATGTAATTTGTTTAATAAAACACCTGGTATTTTATCAACATAATTCTTTAAAAATATTCTGAGAAGCAATCTGATTTGTATTTTATGCATGAATCAGACAGACCTGTTGTGCTTTATGGTTTTTGTCCCCATTACATTGCTTTTGCAGCAAACAGATGCAAGTAATCTAAAACATCTGGAGAAAACTTTATATACCACAACATAAAATGGTTTAAGGCAACATCCTTGTGCTTTGTAGGATCTCATCATTCATATTGTGACTAAATTATAATTTATTTGTAGTGCATTAAATGACTTTGGTATAGTTATGTTATCTGCAGATAGACACTTATGTGGTACTGAACCTTATAGTTCTGAAAGAGAAAACTAAGCAGCAGCAAATGCTGGATTTTGAGTCTGCATATGTTTGCTTTTGGGAAGCCTTCTGGATGAAGCGGAGTGGATTTTTTGTAGACTGTCATCACATTCTTTTTGATATAAATTCTTTTTGATATAAATTCTTTTTTTTTGAGAACATAACCAGTCTTCTTTACTTACCACAACTAAGGCATGATACTGGTCTGCCCTGTGGGATTCTCCAACTGCTGAACAGTGCAAAGGTGCTGCGTAGACATTTTATTTCTAGCATGAAAGAGCAATATGTGCAAGGCAGACTGTGTGTATTGAAATTCTGGGCGGCTGACGCCTTCCTATTTGATATAGGGATTATTGCATTTGCTTGACAGTGAACAGTTTGAGAAAATCCATAGACATATACATCACTGAGAGGGATTTTGAAGATGATGAAGATCTTTCTTATCTGAAGTGCCAGTGATCATTAAGCTACATCTCATATTTTTAGCTGATTCCAAGTTTGGGCCTTTTTTGAAGACCAAGAGAAAAGAAATCAACATTCATAACTAAAAAAAGCCAAACCCTAATGTACTGTATCTCTTGTCATCCTTTCTCTGTGTTGGGATTTTGAGTTGTCACAGGTTGTTGGAGTAGTTTTTTACTGTGATGCAGTTTAAACATATATTATCTGTTTGAGGACTAAGAGCTGGGAGATGCAAACCCCAATTCAAGTGCCTTAACAGTTGCAATATAATGTTAGATTTGTGCTATCACTACAGTTTGTGAATGCAATTCAAGCCCTAATATAAATTTAACTCATTACTGCCTGACCTTCTGTATTAATGAAGCCTGTTTGATAGGTCTAGAGTTTTTTCACACACACACCTTCCCCCAAATTGCATAAAATGAAACAAACCATTTCTACTGCTTTTTCAGAACTTCCAGGAAACTGAAAAATCAGTTACTTCAAAATTTCTGGTTTGANGGTCTAGAGTTTTTTCACACACACACACCTTCCCCCAAATTGCATAAAATGAAACAAACCATTTCTACTGCTTTTTCAGAACTTCCAGGAAACTGAAAAATCAGTTACTTCAAAATTTCTGGTTTGAGTTCTACTGCGGTGCACAGGTGAATACACAGGGCAGTGAATAAAGGTGCTTTGAAATGTGGCAGTAAAAGAACTGCCTTTTAAAATCTGCTACTTGCCTAAGAAACAGGAGTCATATCTTCTATGTGCTTGAATAGAAGTATATAAATATTGCATGCTTGATTTTAAGTCAAGGAAATTCATAGTGAAAAGAAAGCTTTTTAATACAAGAAAGTCAATACTGAAGTCAGAAGAGCTAAAGAAATAGCACTGCAAGTAAATGTCTGAGAAAGGACTGTCACCTTTTATGTGGGATGGACTTCTTTGAAAGGAATATGGTTGTGTATTTGCTTTTTCTTTAATAACAGCTTAGAGATTTTTTGGAAGAAACCTTGGTTTGAGATCAGCTTTTAAACTTGAGCTCCAAAATTTGGCAGCAGGCAGAACTGTTTCCATGGCAACCCATTATCTCGCAGTGTATTACTGAACCTCCTGCCAGTTCATCCACAATTGAATGCTGAAGGCAACCTTAGAGGGTATTATATGTTCTGTCCTCAAACAGTTCAGCAGGCCCTTCCAAAAATAGACTGACTTGAGAATATGAACAGCTCTCTGGAGAAAAAAAAAATATGGAAAGAAAAGCCTGCCTTTATAAAAGGTATCACTCTCTCTTGACAGTGAATTTTCATCATCTTAGTTGTTGGGTGTTTTATATTGAACAGATGCAGTTCAGAGACATTTCAATTTAGAAGATGATTATGCATTTTGTTCTAGAGTAGCCCTGAAGTTAGGGTGCTGTCATCTTTCTGAGGGTAGTGATCAGGATGAGTGTGGGAAGTGCTGTCCTTAATGAAGTACAGTCACAATTGGAATACAGTTACAATACCATGGTCCTCAGACCAGCTACTGCAGTTCTTCAAAGTAAAAGGAGGTCTTCAGGAAGGCTTCAGCCTACCTTCCCAAATCTTCCTATGGCTAAGACCAACACCATCTTGTTAGTCAGATGGAGGGGATAACTTGCTCGGCATTGAGAAATAATAGTAGTAGAGCAGAAGAGAATAATAGCAGTATAAAACTAGCACAGGCTCCAGCATAAGGCTGTGATGCTGGCCTCAGGAGCCTGTGTTAGTTTAAACTCCTCTCACAGAGAGGTGCAGACTGCCTAGCAGAGCAGCCTGAGAGCTGCACCCCTCCCTGAGGGTAACAAGCTGGGGTGAAGATGCACAGTGAGGAAGATAACACACCATAAGGGTTGCCTGTTTGCCACTCCTTTACCATTGCTTCTTATTTAAGTTTATAAAATCTGCTGGGTTCAGTGAAGTATCCTCATTCCAGACAATTTTTAACATGTACAGTCCTTAGCATCATCTGTTCTTTCTTACATTTCTTCACAAATAAGCATAATACTGGTGACCAAAAAAAAACCTCCTAAAAATCATAGAATTAATTATATGACTTGTGCTTGTACCCTCAGGTTTCCAAATCATGAGGACTTTTCTGTATGTATGTTTGTTATTGCTCTGGAAATATTTGTATCTATTTTGACATTACACTTACCTGACTTCTATGCAAAGTGTTTATTAACCCAAATACCTCTCTCTGTGACTGCTTCCTGAACTGTTTATTTTAAAATATTTGTATTGTGATACACTTCTCAAAATGTGAACAGAAAACAAGCCCCAGCTAGAAATGCATGTGAAATAATGCAAAACTGACAGTTTCATCCAAATTAATGATGACTGATACAATTTGCCACAAGCATGGAAGCTTCCAATAATATTTTCCTGCTGGCAGCAAGAAAAAACTGTTTACTTATGTATTTATTTATTTAGCTTGAATGGTGTTTTTTTTTCCACTCAATGGTATGAAATGAACAAGGTTCAGTTCATACTTAGACAAATCCTTTTGTTGTTGTTTAATGATCTAGTTAATATTGACACCATTTAATAAAATACTGCACCTTTCATGGCATTAAGCTTTTTGTCGTGCATTCATAATGCAAGATTAAAAGAGAAGTCACTTGGGTTACCAGTAAGATTCTACTTCTTTTTTTTTTTCCTCCAATCATTTGACTTTTCTGGCCTACACCTAACAAGCAAAAATATTTATATATGTATGATCTATATTGCATAATTTTATAGTTACTAATATATATTACATAACATACTTTCATATATGTTTATATATAAAAGGTTAATATTTTTAAGTAACTTTGTGGGTGATCTGTGTGTGGAGGAGTAGTTTGGATAATTTGTCTTTCAAACCTTTTCAAGATTATTGCTCAAGGCTGAAAGAGTGCTACATTATGTATTTGAGACTAAAGCAGAAGAGATACCAAATGTGGATTACTCACAGGATTTCTGTGTGATTTCACGTGCTGTACTGCAGCAGTGGGAGGGATAGGGAATTTCAGTGCATTTCACACTTTTAAACAAATGAAATAAGGATTCCACCTTCAATTTTGTTCCCAATTTACTTCTGCTACTTGGAAGTTATAAATCTTAGTTAGGAGTACTTGCGAAAATCAGAATACTTTTCCTGAGTTATAAAAGACCAGATGTGTTTAATGCAGCCTTAGTTTTGTATGCTTCATTCTCCAGGAAACACAAAATCTGAACAAGAAAAGGGTTGTTTGTTTGGTTGGTTTGTTTTGGTTTGTTTTCTGAAATTGTGCTCTGGAAGATGTTGTGAAAACAGAATTTTCTGTGCCTCTCAGGTATGGAGCTATGCCTTAGCTCTGCTCAAATAATGCTAAGCAGAGGTGTTAAGTTAACTGGGATGCTGCAGGATTTTAAGCCTACTGAAAGCTAAAGCAGCCATAAAGCTGCTCTGGATTTGGAAGCCACTATGGGGTCCCAGCAGTCTGAGAACTGCTGCTACCATACTGCTGCATTTGTACTGAAAGTCAGGGGCTCAATAACAGCTGATTCAGAGCTGCTTACCCAATATCAAGGGAATCTCTGGGTGACCCAGTAACGCTCCTTTCACTAAGTAAAGCAGCCAAAATAGAAGTCAAGGGCTGGAATGTAATGAATTGCATTGCTTGGATTAACCTTTCAGGTTTTTTCCCTTTTTAAAATTGGCTGTTCACTACACAAACAGTGACTCATCCACCAACTGTAAGCTACCGTACCATCAATTTTGTTTGTGCTTGTCAGGAAGCTGGATATATGGATCTCCGTTGGGCAGCTGGGGATCTAAAGGAGAGTGACAATCCTTAGCCTCTCCTAAGAGAGATGCCTTTTGTATTAGCGAGGATTATCACATAGAATAATACATGGAAAATTAAATGGACTTACTGTCCCATGGGAGCCAATGCAAGAATGCCAAAGTCAGTGACTTTAATAACAGATTGAATACATATATGGTAAAGCATAATATAAAACACATCAGCTATTTTATCCTTTAAAATTTACTATTTAAGATTCAATAGGAGTTTCAATAGTTCTCGGCCTATACTGAGGGCTTGTGATGTCTCATCTGGGAGATTCATAGCTGAACAGTTTGAAAGTAAAAGACATGCTAGTAATGGATAAAGAGCAAAGATCTTTCTCTCTGCTTTGCGGATGAGCAAAACAATTTCCAAATGCTGTCTCCTGTGTTAGGTGGTGTCCTTCACCCAATTGCTCCCCATTTCCATGTAATCATGAATCATGATTACATAACCATAACCATGTAATCACTGCTTTCATGGTGATGAGTTACGGTGTTCTGTGGACAAGGGCAGCTTAAGACACAGAAAAAGCCATTAGCTGCACAGAGGCTGAGGTTGGTTGGGACAGCAGGACAGCCATGTGAAGGATGGCCTGGGAGAGCTACAGAGGGACTGCTGTAGTCACTGCCTTTGTGTGCAGTTCTATTGTAGATTCCAGGAGCTGGGAAGCTTATTGAAAGCCAGTAATGGCTTCTTACTTTGCACTGGGATGATCCAAATCAAGTTTTTTGCTTCAAACTCAACTTGTTCCTATCCCTCACTATACCAGCCCCAGCTCCTCATCTTTGAAGCAACAAAACTGACTTTTAGAGCTTCATTGTCAAGGATCTAAGGCAGCAATGACACAGTAGAGATTTTCAGGAGCAATAGTAGCTTTTGGAGGAAAGCAAGGCTGTAGAAACCTTTCTCTTGCACACTAAGGCAGATGTTACGTGTCTTGGTGTAATATTTGCATTTCCTTGTTTGAATAAATGAATGTTTTAAGACAAATGCCCAAGAATATTTCAATTATTTTTGCAATTCTCACATTTATTCAGAACCTATAAGAAATGTTCCCACTAAAGACAGGAGGTAGTCTGGGTTTAACGTAGATTGCTACTGGGCTGTTAAGTTTGTATTTGTTTCATTACTAATAAATTCTACCACTTAAACACATTTGCTAACTTACTTTGCCAGATTTTAAATGATGCTTCTATTAGTTGTTTTCCTGTCTTAAAAAGTGAAAACCATTTCAGTATTTAAAAAAACTATACTGTTCATTTTAAGGCATATGTTACTGCATACATTTGTAGTTCTGTTTTTCTGAATGCATAAGATTTCTTTGCATATATTGGTATTTCATTCTGAACCTGGGGAATTAGTGTTTATAGTCACTTGATTTAGCTCTGATTGTTAAACCTTCTCCTCTGGGAGTAAGTGAAGGAATCTCAGGGAGGCATAAATGGAAACAAAGGCACGAGAAGAAAGAAAGGAAGGTGGTGGCAACAATAGCACACCTTTTTTTAGACCATTCATTTGGTACAGAGGAGGCTGTTACAAATCCTTTCTATACTCTGTACTCATTTGACGTGATAGAAATATCATTTTTTCCCATTCATAAAGTAAATTTTGAACCATGCAATTTAGCCATTAAACCCCCCTGAATTAACTACTCCAGCTAAAACTCTCTCATGTTGTTACAATCTTAAGGGTTTGTGCATCTCTTAAACTCCATAAATCTTCAAAAGATTCAAAACCTGAAAATTTTTCTGCATCACCAGAAAACTTGTGGTGTCTTTGAGATATCTTATTTTGGGGGGGTTTGGTTTTTTTCTTGTGTTTTTTATACTGGGTGGTTTGGTTTGGTTTGGTTTGGTTTTTTGTAGGGGGATGGTAGGATCTTCCATTTCTGGAAGATTCTGTTTATGTGTTTGGAAGATACAGATTTTTCTTCCTAAATGAACAATATTTAAGAAGCTCAGAAAAAGAAAAAAAGATAACTGCCCCTAATGGTAAACTGATAAATACAGAATGAACTGTTGGGTTTTTTTTTCCCTGGTTACAGTATTTTGGCATTGTTAAATGTGGTCAGCAGTAGTAAACCATATGTTAACTGTGTCATATTTGACAATGGTGATACCTAACAACAAAATCAGGAATACATTTAGCAATTTGTAATGAATACTTCCACCATATTTTCCAGGTAACCTGACCTGGGATCACTACTCTAAAGAGTAAGTGCTCTATATTTAAGTCAGTACAGAATGTTCCCTTCTCACATCCCTCCAGAATGGAATTAAAATTTAGAACATGTACATTTAGCAAAAATATTTTGATGTCAACGTGTCATCAACAGCTCCTTGCCTCTTAACCATGAAATATTTTTTTTCCAACTTACTACATAAAAAGGAAAATCTAAGAGATAGCCTTTGGCATTCAAAAAACGGATCTCAGTTTATTTTTGCAAGCCATGTAAAATGAATATGTTCCATTTTCAGCAACTATGTTTCTATTATGACAGGCAGAAAAGCTGTAGGTTTGTGGTTGATTTGGGGATTTTTTTCCCCAAATGTACCATCAAAGGAACTCATTACTGAAGTTGATAAAGAGTTGGTATTAGTACTAAGCGTGTCCATTTCATATTAAACATATTATTCTGGCAAAGAATATTTTCATCTCCAGATCATAGCAGAAGTAATTAAAATTCAGGGCATTAATTATACTTTAATTAAACCAAACCATATTTCATAGGATTGTTTTGGCAGTATGAGGAAGAAGGCTGTCTCCTCAACAGCTAGTGGGGTGGTTATGACAAATTATAAAATCACTGAAGCCAAGTAGAATTGTTCCAGTCAGTTAAGTGTGTCTGTGAAGGAATATATGCAGTATTTAAGCAGAGGGGAAAATACAGCAGTTTTTCAGACATACGCACACATTATTAAAATCACAAGGAATGAAATTTGTTCTTGTTTTCTCTCCAGGCAGTCTTAAGAAGTCCACCGTGTTTGGTTGAGCCTGTGATTCCATGTTAACATATTAAGCATTAATGACACATCCACTGATCTGTTAATTTAGATTCCCCTAAATGATGTGACTCAAAGCACTGCTTCTCTATATGAGAAATGTGCTTAAAAGCAGAGAACATACTAAAACTTACGCCATACAATGCTTTTGAAATTTAATGGAAATGTATGCTGTTCTTTGTATTCATTGCTTTCTTTTTAAATATTTCTATCTTCAAAAGTAGATGTGATCTGTAATTTTTTGTGGTTTTGTGATTTAAATTGAATATTTCTTTATATCCAAAAAATTATTTTGGGGGGAACTTTTTTTTTTTCCACAGAATACAAGCAAGTGCTAGCTGCAAAGCTTTTGTGTTACAGTAGGCCAGGTTACACAGCAGGCAGACACCAACTCCCCAAGTATCCTGCCATGACAAAGAATTGGAACAGAGTGAATGACGTGCTGCAGTAGGTGACAGACATTGCAGCTTAGTGCATCCTGCGTTGCTTCCCATCTCCATGTCTGAAAGTCTGTACTTTAATGAGCAAGAGATAAATACATGAAGTGACTATTGGAATTTGTAGTCTCTTTGATTAGTTTGAGTCTTTGTTTCTGTTTTGGTTTGTTTGTTTTTTTAAAGCCTGTAAACAAACAAAAAAAATCCTGGGAAATGAAAGGCTTTTTACTTATATCTGAACCTCTTTTCTTTCACAGTGATGGTGGTTGATAAACAAGTAATGGTGGGCAAAATTGAGCATACATGGATGTAGGCTGCCAAGAGCAATTAGCCAATAGTGCAGCTTTTACTATCTCATCCACGGGCTTAATTAATTGTAAACAAGACTTTGGATCTGGTAGATACCCGACTTCTATCTTTACTGAAATTAGTCAGGTGAATAATTAACACTCATGGGACTACTCAACAGGAATGTCTTTTTCTTGCATAGTAAAGAAATTAGATGATACCAAGGCAAGTGTTACAATGGACAGGTTATACAAAAATGTGTCAAGTGCTAATGTATGCAAAGTAATGTATGGCAAGGCATTGGTCACATCATGCTTATGTAGTTTGAAAATCAGAGTGGGAATAATGTTTGTATTTAACTTTGTTAAATAGGAGTAAGTCCCTGTTTGAGTTAGCATGAGCTGTTAGTGGTACATCCAGCATATTGCCTAGCTGTTTATGGTGACAGTGAAGTTACTGAGCTCAGTTCATTGTAAACAACTTTGTTAGTCACATGAATGGTGCTTCCTACTAGTGAGCTCTCATCGTAAATGGAACTGTGGTGCTGGCAAACCTATTTTCTAACAGATTAGCATGGATATTTTGGAAACCTATATAAAATGATTGTAAGGTGTATCAGCCACATATACAGCCTACTAAAACAGTATGCAAAAGTTTAAATTACATCTGAACTTCAGTCTTCATCACATGAGCAGGGTGGTTCAAATTTGTCCATATCAGGGATCCTCCTTGTAGCTGCATTTGAATAACTGTTGTCAGTAAGTCATGCTAAAAAAAGGACATGTGGCTTAGCAGAGTGTTAATCAGAGCTCACTAAACACTTCCTGTTCTTACAACTTCCAAGAATTTCTAATTAACATTTGTATACAAGTTCATTATAACACTATCATAATGTGTGATAATGGCTGCAGAGGGATTTGAACACTGATGCTCTGTAATATGAAAGATTCAATATTATTTCTTTGTAGTTTTTCATAATAGTCTCAGTTATTTCCCAAGTTTCTCATACCTGAAGATACTTAATGAGTCTCACTGTTCAATGAAACCGAAATTTTAAGTGGAATTTGCACAAAAGATCCAAATTGCGGCTAGGTTTTGGAATCTGATCTGTTGGCTTTTGTTTTTTTTCCTGTGATATTTGCATGAGCCTACCACATTGTTATAACCTTGATGCAGTCCTTTTCGATTATACATTGATTTTTATTAAAAAAGTCTATTTTTATTTTGAAAAGGAACTAATTAGCTTTGCAAGATCAACGTATTTTTTTTTCAAATTGATCAGTTATTTAACATGTTACAAGTTTTCTGAAGCTGTACACCACAGAAGTATTGTTACATTGGAAAAACCCAAACACATTCTAAGTGCTATTCCATCCTGCTCTGCTAATTTAGAGTAGACTTAGTGAACATTTCTTAAGCATTGTCTCATTTTAATATGAAGCAGGCAGTTCCTTGGAAGCTATTACCAGCTTCAGTCCGGAGAAAGTCTATTCTTGTTAAAACGTATTTGGACTGCAAAGTGTAACTTTCATACAGATGGAGGCAGTTTTATCAGATGAACTCTTTCCTTGTGCTGGTTAACATGTTAGACTGTTAGACTGATAAATCGTATAAAAGTGCAAGTAGTTAGTTGCAGCCTTGAGTTGGTAATCAATTGTAATTCTTAACTTTTCATCTCCTAAAAAGTACTAGAACCCCATTATTAGATTTGGTCTCAAATACCTTCCAGTTAAAACAGTTCCACTATCAAAAACCAGAAAAAGTGCATAACTGAAAAGTGAAGTTCTCTGACTCAGTAGGTAAGACACTTGCCTTGGAAGTGCTGTGAAGGTTCCTACACACTGTCAAAGAATGTGTATTTTATTAAGTAATCATAAGGCTAATGTGGAAAAGGTCAATCTCTCCAAGGTAAACACCATGACTGCTGTAAACCTTGCCTCTTTCTTTATCTCCAAGGTAAACACCATGACTGCTGTAAACCTTACCTCTTTCTTTATCCCCTTAGCACACTGGATTATGCATTGCTGTAGCTACAGGAAGGTTTCTGACGTTTGCCCCAGAGCAGTTTGTAATCTGATGATGATAACATCTGAGAATAATACATAACACCTTCCTAGGAAGATGGCCTTGCATCAGGCTAAAAACAACATAGATGGGTCATCACACCTGGGGGGAAAGCTTCAACCACTTAGATTTATATGAAAAATAGGCAAAAAATGCTGTTTTCCTTTTTTGTTCTGGTTTGTTTTGTTTTGTTTTTTTTTTTTTTTTTTTTTTGTTTGTTTGGGTTGGGTTTTTTTGCCTAAGTTCACTAGGTCAGTTGCTTAATCATGGGTATGAAATGAACTTAAAATTTAGCCTTTTAGAGCTGCTCTTAATTTTGTTCTATATGAAAAGAATAAAGTACAGACACTCACTGTTTCATCTTACAATTAATTAGGTAGAATCCTAGGGGGGATAGTAAGAGTGAGATGGGTTACATCNTTAATGAGAATATTTATGGGCACTGTATCTACAAACATAGCTCTTATGTTTGGTATGTTCTGAGTACTAAATTCATCCTTCTTGGAGGACAGTCTAAAAAACACGCAGTTTGAAAGTCTTGGTCTCTTTAATATATAATGAAAGCTACTCAGGTATCCCAAAATATGAAATTTTGTACAAAATGTTTTTTTAAATTTAAGGGAAGTTCAGTTTTAAAACAGTAAATGGACTACATATATTTTTTCCTTGTTCTTCCTAAATGATCACTGCATAAAATCACAGGGTAATTGAATAATTAGATTTGAAGACCTTTGAGCAAAGCTTTTTAATCTTGAAGAGTAATTACAGGGCTGAAAACTTAAGTATAATATTTTGTGGCTGGTTGTTACTGATTCTTTTTCATAAGCTGTGTATCTGATGGAGATAGCTTCATATTTATCACCTACTTTTAACAAACATTTTCTTTAATACTGTCTCTTGCACAATGGAACGGCTTTTTTTGATTAATTTAGCTATGGACTAGTTTTTCTGGTCATCAGATGGGGTTTTTTCTTCCATTCTTTCAGAATCTCAAATCTCTCATTAAGACATTTACAGGATACAAAACTCTCCATGAAACACAATGTTGAAGGTTGCTTTTCAAGGCTATATGAAAGGTTGAACTAAGGATTAAAGGGGAATTCTCAAAAAAGAAATGCAGACAGTGATGTGGGATGTTTAGCCACGTGAGAATAGATAAAAGGCTATTTTAGAGTGAAAGCCTTTACAACGTGCACACGTGAGAGAGTGTATTAGTGAGGCTGCAATGCTTCCTTGGATATGACTCGGAAAGCTGTTTCTATTTAATTAGACAGGAAAATTGTGACACAGTCATGGTATGTGCCTTAGAATAACAAGAGTGTTCAGCAAATTGCACTGAATTTTAGAGCTGTTGTAGAAGGAACAGCGAAGCATAAACTTGAAAAGATTTAATTTAGAAAGTAGTGCTTTTTTTTTTTTTTTCCCTATAGTGTATGCATTTTTACTTTTTCTTATATCATAATTTCAGTCATTTTCTTTCCTTCTGGAACTTGTTGACTCCAGTTACATTGCTTTATGGCCAAAGATAAAACTGCCTGTGAAGTTAACAAAGCCTGTTAAATAAGCTGTCAGACATGAACTGTTTCCTAGCTTAGAGCTCAGTAAGAAAGACAATTTCATACAACTTAAAATTAAAGTCTTTCAGTGTCACCTTGTTGGACAGCCTGGAGATAGATTGTATGTTGTTACTGTTCATTACGATGCATCTGTAGGCTATTCTATTTCAGTAATAAATGGCGAAAGAAACATCACAGTCTTAGCAAAACTGGCATGACAAAAGGCAGGGGGTTTTTTTCATCAGGGTCATGTTTTAAATTAAAATGAAAATATTATAAATGTCGTTCAGAATGTTATAGTAGGATTTAGGTAGATATATGTCAGAGCTTTCTGTGTGGTTCAGAATCCAGAGTTTCAGGTCTGTGAGAAAATAGCACTTTGAGTGAGAACCTCATGTACTTCAGAGCAAGTACTGGACTTGCTGTCTTTGCATTTCTACCAAAGGCTCTCTTCTGAAGTCTGACTAAAGGTAATTTTTTATTTGATGAGAATTTCACATTAATTTGATTACATATGTCAGCTGCATTTCATTTACCTATGTGATAGAGAACTAGCTGAAAGGTACAAAAATTGAAAACTAGTTGTAACTAGAAAAAGTAGGTCTTGTTTCAGTACAAATAGTTTCATCTTAATAAAGCTAGCAGCTCTGGCCATCATTTTTTTTTTTCATTAAAATTCAGCTATTAGAACTTAACCCTGTTCACAGGAAAGTCAGAGGCCAACCTGAGACTACAGTTGTCCTGGGTTCTTATTTAAATGTGTGTTGCAAGCAAGTATGCTTTAATGCCCCCTGGCCAGAGAATATTAAGGTGAGATTATTTGTAAATATGTTTCTAGATCAGTAGTTCCTATGACCAAAGGAAGCTTTGTTTATAATCAAATGCTGGCAAAAGCATTAGCAGCTAGAACTGTGATAGTTGCACAGCCAGTATTTGCCAAAGCACTGGGGAGTCATGACATATTAGAAATGATCTCATTATAGGCAAGTGATTCCTTGTAGAAGTTTTGACATTTCTAAATACAATGCTATTACTTAGAGTAAAATTGGAAATGGACTGACTTCTTCAACACAAATGTCTAAATAAAAATAGACATTGATTGATATTCATGAAGATGTGTAACAAAGGAAAAAATAATCTTTCTGTTGTCTGCTTATACAAATGTCTGTTGAGAGGTAGGGACAAAGCTGGAAAAGAGATGATGGATGTTAACCCTGTAGCTAGGGAGTAGAGGGCAGCACAGCTTTCTAAAAGAGCCCAGTTGGATTTTTCTGTTTGGCTATTCTAAGATGCTTTGAGACTCACTCGGTAATGAATTAATACACCATTTTGTCCAGTATATGTCATCACATCACCAAATCCAATTTGTTTTAATGTAATTCTAAAAGGCATCTAAATGCCAGTATTAAGTATCATTAAAACATGCACTCAAATATGGCAGACTTTTTCTAGAATATATACCTGGGAGCAAGAGCCTGGGTTATGATTATACTCCCATGAAAATGCAAAAATGACCAAAAAGAGATAAAATCTACAACAATTATGAATAGTAATTTCTGCAAATTTAGGAATTGTTTGAAAAGAATTAAAGAAGAAAACATTGTGCCCATGAGTGAATTCATGAGTCGCTTGAATACTATGTGCTGCTCTGATTCAGAACTAGGGAAGTGTTTTATAAGGGGAGGAATAAACCATTGTACTTCTACCAAATGATCCTAGGGATCCTAAGAGTTAACATGGGCTTAAAAAACATTGAACAAGTTTACAGAGAGAGCATTAGAATTACTAAGTACAAGTAACCATGCCTAGCTCTGGGGATGTTCAGCTGTATGATTGCTCTGCCATTGCACACTTCCCTGATACCTACTTTCATTCACTGTGAGAAGAAACCTTTGGTCTCACCCACAATGACCATCCTTGTGTTCTCACAGTGGCAAACTCTGCTATGGAGTTGCTCACTTGTTTGAAGATAGACTGGAATAAAACAAGAATTCTAAAGCAGGCCAGCATAAGACAAACAAAATAAGCATAGAAGTAAATGAGAAAGTCTTATTCCAACTGTCTAATTTCAGACTGAAATTTATGGAGTGAAAAGAGAAAATCGAGGCAGATTTCACTGTGCAGAGCTGTTGTTTGAACTACCAAAAAAACCTCCAAACCGAAAAAAACCACATGTTGAATTCTGGGATATAAAAAGCAGCTTTAATTCTGAGATCATTGGGTGTAAGCTATGTACATTTTATAAATGCAAAACATCACACAATATGGATAATGCACATATATATAGCAACATATATATCGTATTTAGGTTAAAAAGCCCTCAAACAAGCTAACAACAAACCAAACACAAAAAGCCAGCAAAGGAAATATGACAGATTTCTTTAGTTTTTAGATCCTTCCCTTCTTGACTTTAGGAATATTCTTTATAATTCATTTTCTAGTTACACTGACATTGTTCAAGCCAACAAAACCAAACTAAAGGAAAGACTGGCAAATAAAGTAGCTTGGAGTACTAATATAAGAATTCCTGTTATATTTTTATGACTTTCAGCCAAATCCAAAGATTAATGCTATACACACTGTTAAAGTGAATCAACTAGAAGAAATTTAATTGCAAATGTACTTCTAGTGGAGAATATTTCAGCAGGCTTTAATATAGTACAAACAGTATTGAAAATTATTATCACAATGAATGCCAACAAGAAAAAAGATGTTTAAAGGTCCTGAAAAAAATACATAACTATGAAGTGTCTGTGGGATTGGCTAAGACAGTGAGAGTGGCTTTTGTTGCTTTTGAGGAGTAGAAAGCCATTAATCCTCCATAGAGCCTAAAGCAGATAGAATTGTAGAGGCAGTATGTTTACCATGAGAGAGGGTCTTTGAATTTTAAGGTAAATTTAGTTTTTCATACTAAACTGTTTTGGTTCTGATCATCATCTGTAGTTTATCTGGTGGTCAGCCTTGGTCAAGCCCCTTAGGGTTAAAATTCTGTGCTGATCTTCCTGAGGAATTTCCTGTTCTGTAGGATGAATTGCTGTTTAAACAACAAATACTTTAAAAAATATATTCCCTACCATGAGGGAAGAATGATTAAAATGAAAAAAACTCAACAGCTATTGTCGGAATTTGGAAGCATTCGTTGTTATGGCTGTAATTAAAGTCCTGAATGACAATCAAGCTTTTAGGCCTACTCATGCCATTGATTAAAAAAAAAAAAA